>CAJNYU010003496.1:0-53518 GCA_905331475.1 Rotaria socialis
ACGATCTTTTTGGAAAATGTATGATTGATTGACTTTGATCTGTTTCTGCAACATATTGAAGCATAAGCAGAATGTAGAGACATCTTTACAAGCCAACTAATTAACAGTGCCGTTGGGGAAGAGAGCCAGAATATACGCACAAGCTAAATTAGTTCTAACGAAACCATCACATGGAAGAAAAAACAGATATATGCTCCTTGAGGATAAGTTTTTTCTCAAAATTAAGAACTATCAATCTTGTCTACTATCTACACTTAAATCATCATTTTCAACACGTCCACAGAAGCGACTTAATCGAATATTACATAGCAGCACATTCTCATCGATCACATTCTAGTCTCGATGCCAGACTTAAAGTTAACAAAGAATTATTTCTATTCCAATTTTAGTCTAATTTTAAATTAATGCTATTCCTTCTAATGTGCTCTGTTTTGTTTATTTCGTTCGTTCAGTATATATTCAAATTGTTTTCGACAAATGTTTACAAAAACAATAAAGGCTTCGAGAATTCCAAATATAATACAGAACATTTTTACACATTCATCATGTTCACTTCTATCTCACTTCACAAATTCATGCATAATTAGTGAAGATCATGTGGATATTACATATGCATAAAAAAAATCCTTCATTTCTCATCACAAAACAACATCCATGAAATATGAGGAAAAAAACATGTAAAAATAATGACGTCGAACTCCAAGCGAATAAAAAGCTTCGAATCTCTGTCATATAGAGATCCCACCCACGCGCAACATACGAGCTCAATCATACCACAGACGTCATTTAGTTCTAATGTGTAATGTGTCTATAGCTTACATCGGTAATCAAATGTTTACTTCATTGTTGTTGAATATAAGTGTGAAATTTGCACATGAGAAACACATTATCGAATTTCTAGTAATATTTTTCATGAAAAATAGATGTGAATTATCTTGTACACCACATCGAAACGAAATAAAAAAGGGATAATGATTATCATGAAGTGCGATTTTTTGTTTCCACAACAAGTGGTCTCAAACAATTGTTTTTACTCATAATGTTCAACGTATAAAACGATGAAACGTCTATTTTGTACAGGACGAGCTAAATATTTATGATTATCACAACAGCTTGATCCCATCGAATATACTTGAAACTGATAGAGAATAATAGTGGAACCATTTAAATTCTATCTACGTGAATATGAGCTCATTGCTAGCATTCGATTTTTGCCGTCACGTTACCGGTGAAACGGTTACCGGTTAGACCAGTTACCGGTTGGAACGGTTACCGGTTGGAACAGTCACCGGTGAACCGGTGACCGGTTGAGCCGGTTATCGCCACTGTTGCATCCCTACTTCTCATGCATCAATATTTTTACTATGCACTTTTCATACATAGAAAGAGAGAGAGAGGCGTGTTTCATACTCTGATTGGGTGATTGATTTCTTAGTTCGGACGACTGTTGAATTAAAACAAAACAGAACTAATTTTGACGAATTTTTGATATGTTTGAGGTCTAAAACAGAGTTAAGTTAATTCAATTCTGCAGTACGTTTGACCCAAAAAGACATCATCGAAGTTCTTTGATTGGTATGAGTGAGTAGATGAGTAATCATAAATCGATCGAGAAAACACTACTAGAGATATAGATTGATTACCAACCAATCTAAACTAATTCGTTCAGTTGATTTCCATAGGAAATAAAATAAGAGTGCTTTCAATCGATAAAAGAAGTTTTAGTATCAAATTTGTGAGTAACACAGATAAACCGTTTTTTTTAAATAAAATTTGAAAAAAGCTAGAAAAAAAATATTCTTTTCAATATCATAATATATTTATTTATTTATCTATCTAGCTTTTAGAATATGTCTATTGTGAAAAATCTAGTCTTTTTTTGAATCTTATTTCTCAAACAGAGTATATCAGATGATGACTTTGATCGTTTACCAAAGCCTCCAGTAAATTATCGTCATTTTGTTGAGCAAGCTGGTAAAACTTATAAAATTTTGGGTTCGTGCAGTGAAGTGAAACTCATTGAGCCTATGTCTCGTTGTGTTATACAAATAGGTCATAAATATATGCTTAAATATATGTCTATTAATTTTGCTCAAGAATCAACTGGAAGTGGAGTTATTATATTTAAATCGATCGAAAATTATATATCTTCTATTATTATTTTAACTGCATTTCATATAGTTGTACCCCAAATGGATTTAAGTTTCTTCACGTTTGCTGTTATTACTTTTTTTAACGACATTAATCGTTCTAATAGGATCTCTTATCTTTTATTCATCGGTCATTTCTCAACAATTATTCCGAGTGTTTTGTGGTTTAATTATATATATGACAATTTGCACATGCTTTATGTATTATATTATATTAATGATTTATCCATTTCTATTTGAATCATTATTTCGAATTCGTTTAGTACCCGGAGGAAAAAATGATTTTAATATGGGATCCTATTCGATGGATTGTCAACTAATATCATCAAGATTAATATTGTCAAAAGATTGGTGGGATGATATAGGTTAGAAGAATTATTCTTTGCATTTGTTTTTGCTCAAACTTGATAAATTTAATTCAATAGCGTAAAGATCTATATATTGAAAACTCATCGTATTTCAATCGAACTCTGAGAACATTCCCTATTTGTTTTTTAAACGAAAGAAATGAATCTATCTGAAACAACTATAGAGTAATAATATTTAAATATTTATGTCTAACAATTTACTCGTTGAAAAGAGAACAAAAATCTTGAGGGTGTGGCTGAGGGTGTGAATCAATTCAAAAACAAATCAATCTATCTCTTAACGAAAAGACAAATCAATTTGCTAGTCTCAACTCTTGCTTTTCAGCAACCGATCAAAGTCGAATTTCAATTGAAAATATAATAATTTCTTTCTGTGCTAAATATAAGAAATATTTTGAATAAATGTAGAGATTTATTTTGCCGACGCGTTTCATGTTTATTTAGTATTAAAATATTGAAACACTCTTCAGGGCTCTACATTTGATTTAGCACAATAAAAATGTGAATAGGAATAGGAAAACAAATAAGATAAAATAAATAAGATTAAAATATTATGAAAATTGAAAAAATGAGGATGGAGATCAAGAAAGAAATACAAAATTTAAAAGACAGCAGTGGTTCAAAATGCTTGAACATTTGAGGGCAGTATTCCATTGTTCGAGCTCTCTTTCTCTGAGCCGATGTGATCGCGAGTTTGTTGTCAATGGTCGGTCCAACATCACGACAGAGCCGAGGAACTTGTTCCTGTTTCAGGAGCGACGTTGACCAATGGATGTGTTGTCCAGTTTTGGAGCCACGGTTGTGATTTGGATATGTTGACCATTGTTGAAACATTCAATGATCCGTTTTACTATTTTCCGATATATTTTCTACTTTCTGTCTTTACTTATATCGTATGCTTGCTTAATATGTTTTCGTTCAATTGTCTTTGCTGATATCATATCGATGTTGATTATTTAAGATTTAAATAATTTTATATTAAAATCGAGCTCAATAAATTTATATCAAAATCGAAATAAATTAAAATTTTTGATAGATTAAAACTCAATCTAATTGATCAGAACTCAATTTGGTAAATTGAAAAAAAATTAATTTGATGTTAATTTCATATTAACTTTATACTAATTTCATATTAAGTCCATACTAGCTTCACAATTTATAAATTAAGTTAAACTTGAAAAATTCAATATTGATCTTGTAAGTTAAATTTAGTTCAATACTGTTTTGTTATTAAGATTAAATTAAAGTATGAACATTGAGATTTAAATGCATGGTAAAAATCAAATTAAATTAAAGTATGAACATTGAGATTTAAATGCATGGTAAAAATCAAATTAAATTAAAGTATTAATATTGAGAATAAAATTGTATATAAAATTGTATTGTAAAATTGAACTGAAGCTTAAATAAAATTATAAGGTAAAATTGAATTAATATTGAGAACAAAATATGATAAAACTTGTATGGTATAATTAATTTAAATTCAAACAAGATTGTATGGTAAAATAAAATAAAATAAAATTCAAATAAGATTTTATTTAAATTCGATCTAAGTAGAACTTCACAATGGAATCAATTCGAAAACTGGAATTTCACATTGGAATCATTCGAAAAACACTAAATTAAATTTTATAATTTCTATGGTATCAAATTTGATATAATTTTAACTTAATTTTTAATATTTAATTTTAATTCTTTGGTTATATTGAATATTTGAAAGGTATATTAAATTTCAATTTTATGAGAAATTCAATTTGTATAAAAATTCAATAAGTTTTATTCGTTTGTATTTCAATTTTATGAGAGATTCAATTTGCATAAAAATTCAATAAGTTTTATTCGTTTGTATTTATCAGTCGTCTTTGCAGATTATTGACATTTCGAGTACCAAGTATTGGGATAACTTCATTTATCGGAGATTTATTGAAGTATTTGTCCCATAAGGTGTGGAATTTAATTGGAAACGTCCTCATACTTGAACAGTAGGTAAAATGGACGAATATTGACTTGTCGTAATTGACAGATAATTTCGCTTTTATAGGAGAATCAATAATTTTTTGACGAGATCTATTGTAATTGATTGAAGTTAATGGTTCATTAATACCAAATTTTACTAATACATTATTGAATTGTTCATCGATGATTTTATTTGGATATTTATTAAGTAATAAAGCCATTCTTAATTTTTCACGCTCATTTAGATATGACTCAAATGTTGAACAATATCTAATGGCACGTAATAGCATGGCAAATGGAATATTCTTTTTCATATGTAATGGATGAATACTATTAAAGGGCAAATAATATGGTTCATAAGATGGCTTTTGGAAGACTGTCGTATATAATTGACCGTCTCGATTTTCCATATTTAGATCTAGAAAATTGACAGCTGAACCGATATTTGCAGATAATTTAATATTTTCATCGAATTTATTCCATCTTTCGATTTGTTTAAGTAAATGTCTAGCAGGCCAATTAATTGTAATAAATATATCATCAATATATCGGAAATAAAGTCCGCCACTATTTCTAATTTGATTGACTATTTGTCTTTCAAAGAAGTACATATAGCAATTGGAAATAGTTAGAGTAAGAGGAGAACCCATAGCTCCTCCTCTTACTTGATGATAATATTGACCATTATAAGAAAAATAATTATTTTTCATAACAAATCGACTTAATCGAATAATTGTTTCAACTTTTAGTTTACCAACTTGTTTTAATTTTAGTTGGTCTAACATTTTCCTTAAAGAAAGTACTCCTTCTATTTGAGGTACCATAGTATAAAGGTCAGTAACATCAATTGTACAAAATAAAGTATCTTGACACATATTAACTGTTGACCATTCTTGTAATTTTTGATTAATTCAAAACCAGAAGTGACTGTAGAATCTAGAGCCATCTGATCGAATAATGGTCGAAGTAAATCATCAAGAAATTTTGATATTTTAATCGTAGGATGTTTCAAACCGGATATAATTGGTCTTAAAGGAGTACCAGGTTTATGAGCTTTTGGTAAATAATATAAATGAGCTAGTTCGACTTCATTTGATTTAATACTTAATTGTTCATATTGTTTTTGAGTAATCCATTTAGCTAATCTTAAATCTAATAAGTATCTATTGGTTCGTTGAATTAAATCAGGAAGTGGATCAATTGTACCAAGACATTGATATGCTTTTGTATTATCCATATATTCTTCTGATTTTTTCTGATAATGATCAACTTTACCTAAATGGAATACCTTAGACTTATCAGTCTTTCTTAGAATGGTATTAGCCAAATGAATTTTGTATTTCAATCTCTTAACTATTCGACCATAATTTTTCTTTTTTCTTGGTCGAATAATGGTTTGAGATTGGCTTGATTGACTTGATTGAATAATTGAGGACAAATTGTCAAATGATTTATTCGTTTGAATTCTATTAAATTGTATTTGTTTCTTAGTGGTTGGGATATTATGCAAATTTTGGAGCAAGACATCTAATTCAGCAATGAATTGTTCGACTGGACGACCGGGGCTTACTTTCTTTTCAAAGAAACGAGCTTCTAATTTTCGTTTCAAAGTTGCCAATTCAGTTGTCCTTCGTCGAGCTGCTGTTTTGGGGTCATCGAATATAAAGCGGGGACCTAATCTTAATAATTGATGTTCTTGCTCTGTTAGTTTGATATTTGCTTGGTTGATTATTGCGGGACCAAGAAGTCCTCGCCGAGTGAACGTACTAGAGTCGGGGCCGTTGTTTCTTCTTCTTCTTGTTGTTGATTGTTGTCGTTGCCCGCGACTCGCTGTTCGAATAAAAAATAAAGTGATTTTTCAATTTCTAAATTTAATCTTTTTTCACGTAGTTCGTGATATTGTTTAAATGCTGCATAACCAATTTCAGCATCAGATTCATCATCATCATTTTTTTGAGGAAATTTTTCGATGATGCTATTGACTTGATGTAATATTACTTCGTATTCTCGAGCAGCAGATTGAATATGTAACGTCATTGTTTGAGTACGAAAATCTTTAGTGATTTGACGCATTTGATTGTACATCTCTTGTGCTTCATCTTGTTTTATAATTGATTCATCAATCTTCAATGAAGAGTCAATGTTGTCAATTTTATCAATAAATTTAGGTAGTAGATCAAATTTTACACGTTTTGAAAGTATTTGATAATTTTTATTTTTAATTGACCAGAGTTTAACTTTTGGTTTTAATATTAGATGAAGATTCCATTGAGTTGCTGTGGCTACTTGTTCAAAATCTTCTAAGGCCTTGAATTCTTCCATTTGGGCTTTAGCTAATTGAATTCGAATTTGAGCCATCTTTTGAACATGTTGTGTACAAGATTTAATATATTCTAATATAAATTTTTCAATACGATCAACTGGTTCTCTAGCATAATTTTTTGCAGTAGTGGTAGTCGGAGCTCTTGTTGATATTTCGTCGTCTGTATCTGTTGTTGTTGTTGCTGCTGCTGCTGCTGTCGTCGTTGCCTGACGTGTTCTTTCTAGTAGTATATTTTTAGTTGTTGCTTGAGCTAATCTTTGATTTGTTATTTCAGATGTAGTTTGCATCCAATATGTAGATAATTGGATTTGTAAATCTGAAATTGCAGCACTTGCTTCAGAAATATTGCTAGTTAATTGATTAATTTTCTTTTGAACAAATCGTGTATTAAGTACATCGTCACATCTTTTTGTACGTTGAACGACTTCTTTAGCCCAATGCTTCTTTTCCGTTGCTAATTTTAAATAAGCAAATATATGTAGTTGAAATTCAAAGCATCACACGACGCGTTTCGATCGAGGCGTAATTACATACAAATCAAAACTCACTCAAATTCATGAGGCAGTTAAGATTCAAAACGTAATTAAATAACAACTTTATAACAAATATATATAGTTGAAATTCAAGGCTAAAGAAATAAAGTTTCAAGAAAACCAAGATCGACACGACGCGTTTCGTCTTTTCTTAAGGGACTCATCAGGTATTTTCGGTAGCCTATTATTACTACATAGAGTAGAAACTCATTCAAATTTAAAGAAATTTAAAGAAGTTAAACTTAAACATATCAATAAAAAGGTAATTTCAATGAATTAGAACAAGGCTTCACATTTAAATCACAAATAATTATCTAATCTCGATGACCTCGTAAAATCATAGAATTCGAACTAATTATTTAATTATTTTAAAGGTTATGCTCATTCATTCAGTATGTTATATCTAGTTCGTAGCAGATAATAGAGGGTGTGATCTAATTTGAATGATTCGATCATAAAATAAATTACATTAATCATTCGTCAAAACTGATCTTTGATTAATTCTAGGCAATGTCTTAATTTTAAGATTCCATAATGGCATATATTCAATATTTCCAAATAGAATCATATTGGGGCTTTCTATCGAAAATTAGTTTTTGTTTAATCAATGTATAAATGAGTATACAAAAGTAAATTTGCTTTGAAAATAGTTCAAAATACTCTAATAATTATTTATCGGGTACTGTTTTATTTCAATATCATCATTATCACTAACAATATCTGATCGCGAATTATTCTGTATAGTAAATATGACGAATTCTTTTAGAGGTGCAATTTTAATGATTCCTTTCTTATTGTATTAAAAATCATATATAAACAAAGGAAATTGACGCTAGACATTTTAAATCATAAACATACGTTAGAATAATAGTCAAAATACTTCGAATGTACTCAATATATATAATCAACCATAGCCTCTTAAATTAGATGAATAGTAATTCGATGATCCATCTTGAATATAAAATTAAGATTCGCATCAATATGATCTAGATTTAATAATTTAACGTTGCTTTCATCTACATACTATATTCTTCTATGAGTCGATCCATTTTACTCAATGAATTATTCTGTTAATTGTTTAAGAGTAAAAGTGTATGTTCACATTTGATCGAGAAACTACATCAACGAACTGTTTTTATCATCAATAACCATTATGTTAAGTAATATATTATAGATTGTTTCTATATCTTTCCAGACAAGACCAGTCAAATATAGCTCTCCTATCAGTTTCTAGTACTAGAAAATGAAAAATTCATCAATTCTAACCAATACCACAAGCAAGGAGAAATATATAATTAAATAAACAATAATAACACACTCCCACAAGAGTTTCCCACAATAAAAAGAAAAACATTACCAATATTGATATCTCCTTCAATCTATTAGAATTAAAATAATGAATACATCAACTAAATCCTTGACGAACTACAATCCTCGATAATAGCATGCTTGAATTTCTATTAACTTTTCCGATAATAAAAAATCTGAAATATTTACACTATCTCAAAACAGACTTCCATTGATTGGATTCAAAATCAATATTAAATACAACATTTAGAAAAACAATGCTTCAATTAGAATTACCAATTTTTAAGAAACTAAATTCATAGATGTTCAAATCATTTCAATCGGAAAAAGCTAGTTATTCAAACACCTCATATATTGCGACACGTGGGAACAGTCATCCATCTACAATTAATATATAAAAACAAAAAAAAATCCGTTCAAAAAACTGACAACCAAAGTTCCAATATCGTTTACTTTACGTTATGCCATTAAATAAAAATAATAAAACAAATACGCAACAATCTTCCCACACATGAACCAGAGTAGCCCAGAGCACAATCGAACAGGGAAATATTCAATATCATAATCCAACGAAACAATACATCAAAAATTTAACCCCAATATGACCTGCACAACACTATGCAAGCTGATTATAGGACAAGGGTCAGGTTGACCTTTCGATCAGACCAACCAAACAAATCTAACACGTATAAAAACAATCAAAATATATCACAAACTGAGTCTATGGGGTATTCCATTTCAAACTGAATTCAAAAAACAAAAAAATAGCTGTACTTCGACCAATACGGGAGGTTTAGCTGGTCCCAGAATAACAGTAACGAAATCGAGAGAGACGACGACGAACTCAGTTTCTTCACCAAACTACAATCATAATCTCTTCAGCTTCAACGCTTCACATGCTCCTGACACATAAAAAGAGTAGCATAACTCTAAACAATCCCAAAACACGAAGTACTTTGATGAATTCAGCTGAATTCTGAATTCTGAATTCATATATGTGTATATAGGTATGTGTTTTTCTGGACGGAGGGTCTTTGGGGGTCTATGGGGGTCTTTGATGAATTCAGTTGAATTCAAAATCCTAAATTTCCGAAAATCAATGACAACTTCCAAAATTCCTAAATTTCCGAAAATCAATGACAACTTCCAAAAATCCTAAATTTCTGAAAATCAATGACAACTTCCATAAATCCTAAATTTCCCAAAATCAATGACAACTTCCAAAAATCCTAAATTTTCCAAAATTCCTAAATTTCCGAAAATCAATGAATGTTCCCAGAATCATGGAATGTTCTCAAAACATACGAATGTTCCCAGAATCATGGAATGTTCTCAAAACATACGAATTTTCCAGAAAGAAAACATTTTTGAGAAGCATTGAATTCCTCATATCGGAACAAATTCCATACAATGTGGTATATGATTCCAATCTGAATTTGAAACGAAAAAACTGCACCGCATTTCAAAACGAAATGAGGAACTAGGGGATCTTTAGAATAATTCACTTCAAACCTGAATTCATTGAATTCTGAATTCTGAATTCATATATGTGTATGTCCCCCTATAGGTATGTTTTTTTCTGGATGTGAGGTCTGGGGTCTTTGAGGAATTCAGTCGAATTCTGAATTAAACACATGCGTGTTGCCATTGAGTATTTGCTGAATTAGAATTAATAATGAAAAAACTTGTTTTTTTTCTATTCAATTTTAGAATATGGTTGTGGTCGAAACAATCCATAAAATTTTATCTAAAAAGATATATTTGTTGTGTTGCAATGGGTACGAAGTTCACATGATTAGTATTTTTTCCATGAGTTGCAGTTCAATCCTTTTGTTTTTGTTTTAACTCAATATGCTTCTTGTGCATATGGATAGTTTGTATTAAATCTGAAAGAATATATTTGTGTTTTAATTTGATTTTGAAATTTGATATCGATATGATTGAAATAGTTAATTAATTCGAATGAGTAAACGTATTTTTCTTTCGCCTTCGATTCGACATTGGTATTCATATGATTAAACTATTGAATGAAAATGGAATTGGAACAATGTTATTTATGATCTAGTTTTCGTTCTAAGTCAATGTACTTCTCGTGCATATAATTTGTTGGTATTTAATTTGAAAAAAATTATTTTTTTTTAATTTTCGTTTTCTTAATGGGTATCGATATGTTCGAAATAGTTAATCAATTGAAACGAGATAACTTTTTTTTTCTTTGTCTGTTGTTTCGAAATGTTTTTTGATATGACTAAAGTGTTCAATCGAAATTCAATATGAAAAAGTATATATTTTTTTTCTCGTTTTAGTTTGAAAATGTATGTTAATATGATCGAAATAGTTAGTTCATATTGAATTGGTAAACGAATTTGTTTTTGCTTGTGATATAAATTGAAATCGATATAATTGAAGCGTTGAATCAAAATTCAATCTTAAAAAAGTTATTTATCGTTTTGTTTTAGTTTGAAAATTTATAAGAATTTGATTGAAATAGTTAGCTAAGATTGAATTGATAAACGAATTTGTTTTTGCTTGTGATATAAAATTGAAATCGATATAATTGAAGCGGTGAATCAAAATTCAATCTTAAAAAAAGTTATTCATCGTTTTGTTTTAGTTTGAAAATGTATATGAATTTGATTGAAATAGTTAATTCATATTGAATTGATAAACGATTTTTTTATTTGCTTTCGATATCAAAATTTATATCAATTGACGGAAATGTTGAATTGAAATTAAATCTTAAAAAAGTTATTTATCTTTTTATTTTTGTTATAGGTTGATAGCGATATCATTCAATTGGTCAATTTTAATTCAATCATTGAGAAGATACCGATTTATTTATTTATTTAATTTATTTATTTATGATTATTTATTTTCGTTTCCTTTAGGTGGTTAACTAAATACTAGGAAAGTCTTCAGTCACTGGTAGTATAAATATCTGCACAATCGAGACAAGTAATTTCTCTGCATGTCCGACACTTTGGAAACCCTGTAGATTTATTTAGAATTGCAGCTTTTTTTAAGTAGCACAGACTAATCTAATTACATGTGGAGATTTGAAGTTAGGTGTAATTTTGTTAAGGTAAAATAGGCTGTTCTTAGATGAAAAAATTCTGAATAGTACTTGATATCAAATATACTTATTTTGCTATTTTAATTGATCGAGGAGTTTCATTCATACGCTGATAGTAAAAGCATTTTGATAAAGCTATTATAGAATAATCTATCAAGAACATCTTCCATAAATATTTGAACAAATTATACAATAATAAACAAAAATATACAGAAAAATATTGAATAAACAGAAAAAAAGAACGATTGTTTTTAATATTCAAGGGTATATGTATATTCAATTGAATGTAATAAAAATTATTCTCGATCCGCTATAATCAGTGACAATAACAGACAAAATGATTTACTTTTTCTAGTTTATCAAATAGACTTTAAGAAATACATGTTAATATTTAGATTTCTCACCATTACCAGTGCGTAAATTAGTATTTAGAAATAAGATGTTCATCAATTTATTACAGAATTCGTTATTATTTCATCACAACTGCACTATTCTTGATCGGAATCCCACGCATATTCTTCCAAGTTCACACAACAATCATAATCTAATTGTTCAAGATGATCAACACCTAATGTCATTTCAACGATCTCATCATTTTGTTCTTCATCCTGAGTTAAATCCATAGAGTCTGTAAGAATCTTGTTACTACTTAATTGAGCAGTTTCAAAAATGCAATAAGTACGGAATAGAGGTTTAATTTTATCAGGTATATATTTCATGGCTAAACCGAAGCAGTCGGGTGAAATTTGAACACGCCGACAATTCCAAAGATGTAGAAGTAAAATACTAAATATTGTTGAAGTAGGATATGCCAAACGACGTAAAGAAAGTTTAAATTCACTTAAATAGCGAAAGGATTGTTCGGCTATACCAGTGTTTATACCTTGATAAGCCTCATAATTTCCATTTGTTGTACAATCTGGATTTGTAATTGTCTTGCACATGCTATGTACATGGTTTTTATGGTGAAACCTGTCAACTGCTATTCGCATTTCGAATAGTATTTTGCTTGCAGCAGTTTCTTTTAAATGTATATTACGATAGTTTTTGGTCCAAAACAGTTTCAAAGTGCAAGCTGAATCATATATCATTGCGTCAGGTATTTTACTTCCCATTTTAATCATAGTTAATAAGTGGTCTGTCACTTTTCGTGCTCCTTCATGATTGATTGATTCAGTGAATCCTATTACGATACCGCACGATAAAAATGAAGCCAGAAAACCCATGCTTTTACGTTTATTTTCTAGTTCTTCATCTTCCTGTGATCTTACTACGTTACATGTTTCATAGTCATGTGTTAAATCATCTTTTTCTAATAATTTTAAATCATCTTCCCACGCTTGATCACGTTGACGATCTTCCACTACATTTGCCGATACTGATTCACTCAAATTTTGATGGTAAAAACAATAATATGGTGAAGTTTCTAAACAAAAATAAAGAAGAAAAATTAATGGTGCTTTTATTATAAATATTTTTCCTCAATGTTTAGAATCACACAATAGAACGAACATATGTTATGTGAACAGCAGCGCACTTATTCGATTATAAATAATCAACAACTATTCAAACGTTTGCTTACTATTTCTAAAATGATGGTAAGTTCTTTGTAAATTTATTAATTAATTTTTTTATAGTAGTAAATTTTATGCAGTTATTATTTTTTCGTTTCATTTAACTTGAGAAGTATAGATACTTACTATTTTTTCTTTTTTCATCTTTTTTTCTTTTTTGTGGCTGATATGGACAACCTCGATTACATACTCCTAATTCATCTTCATTCATGAGAGACGTGACATTATCAAAACTGCAAACAGTTCTTCGAGGTTTCTGATGTCCATCTAGAATTAATACACGAGAGCAAGCTGAACTATCACATTGACAATCAGGAATAAGTTTGTGATGAGACCAGAAGATGCTAAAAAGATTGTATATCCAATTTAAATGTTCTTCAAGGAATTGTGCTTTTGCATTAATCATACCACCACCTTTAACAATATTTCGTGCTAAAAAGAGGAACATATTTGTAGTCTAATTGATGTGAAGCTTTAGATTATTTTTGTAAAATAGTACTCTTTAAGTTTTTTTTTCTCAAAATCTTACCAGAGAAGAGCGCTCTTGGAATAACAACTTTTTTTTCTGCACTAGTCATGAAAATCAAATTGAACAATTCGAAATAAAGCCAATGAGCTTCTAACGAACGAGTAAATTCTGCTGGATCAAATTTTTTATCAAATTCAGGATGAATACGAGTCACTTTAGACAATAATGATGTACCAGCACCATTAAAACTGATATGGCCATTAACAAGATCAGAAGAAACTGAAACAAGTAATTCACGAGAATACACTAATTTCCCAGATGACAAATGGAAATATTGTTTTTTTTCTATTGCTTCTGGTGTTACAATAATTTTTTGTTCGTTCATGCAATAAATAGATGAAACTCGATAACTGAGTTGACATTTTTTGCAATTAGCACTATACATTGTGCAGGAACGAATTGAGGTAGGGTAAATGATGAAGGCAGTCATATGAAAATCTAGTCGAAGTTGATCACCACATTCAATGCCATCTCGAAAATTGTTGCATTGTGTTCGAAATGGAACAAGAGATAGAGTATTTAGATCTTGTATGTATGGATGAGTAGGA
Source organism: Rotaria socialis (assembly GCA_905331475.1). Classification (NCBI taxonomy): domain Eukaryota; kingdom Metazoa; phylum Rotifera; class Eurotatoria; order Philodinida; family Philodinidae; genus Rotaria; species Rotaria socialis. Next base: position 14,363 of record CAJNYU010003496.1, read on the forward strand.
TGGATGAGTTTAAACCGATTGATTGCATCTTCTAAGTCAATGCAAACACCCATTTCTATTTTGCTAATATCATTAGCATTGATGATATTGCGACAATGTAGAATTTGTTCTGATGAATAAGATTCTCCAAGCTCTTGTTGTATTAATGCACGAGCAAATTCATTTCGTTCCTTCATTAAAAACGATGTTTTTCTGGGTACTAAACAAGCAGGCATGCATTGTTCAAATGTAACAATTAGTCGTGCTGCTCTAAACGATAAAATATTAAGAAGATTGAAAAATCTCTCGTTGGTGTTTGTCATCTGCCCTGTAAAGAATGAGAGAAAATGAGTGTTATATATTTTTATTATTGAAATCAGATTATTTGCAATCAAAAAGCTATGAAGTGCACAAAAGATTCTTATGATTAATTTTACACATTTTAGCTATAGAAAATGAAAATAAAACAGTTAGTTCTTCTTTATTCTTTTCCGAAATATCTTTTAAACGTTTTATTAATATAAAATCAAAATAAACGACCAAAAATCAAAACAAAAAAATATAAGAAAAGTGATCAGTGGTAAAACAAAATAATATAAGAAAAGCACAAATTTATACAGAAAGACGCTTTTCATCATCTACTTTTATAGCGAAGTATGATAAATACACATCAGTATTAAGACTATACAATATATATGCAATTATAAAAAGGAGAAGCTATGAGAAACATAATTTACACAAAACAAGAAAAAAATAGTTCATAGTATACGAAATGTTTACAACAATTACATCTTTGTGTAAAAAAACGACAAAAAAACAGGAAAAAATATAGATTTCATGAAAATTTCTTCCTAAGTAGAAAATCAAACTAAAAAAATAGATAGAACTTTAAAATTACGCATTGGGTGAGTGAAACAACAAAATCTACAGAAGTAGAAACGTAGGAACGTTGTCAATTAGTTAACGATTAGATGTTGTTCAATGCGTACGACGACCTTTCTTATTATTGTTGGAAGCTACCGTTTTCTTGTTGATTAATTTTTCAGCTTTTTTTTCCTTAGTAGCCACTTTCTGTTGTTGTTTCTGACGAAATAAATCTGTTGCTAATATAGAACAAAAAGAAGATAAAACAAAATAAATGAAGAGGCATACTACTTACCATAACTAGATGTATTCTGTCTTTTTAATGGTAAAGATTCCATCACGTGTTTTGAATCAATTCGAAGATATACGGAATAAAATGGATCCGACTGAATTGTATCGACAAAAACTTTTGTAAACTGTTTTTTATTTGTATCGATGTTCAAAAGAGCAGGAACTACAATGCCATTCTTGTATGCAAAAGGAGCATGATTGTTAAAAGATTGTTTGTATTCATCGATATCAATACCATATTTATTAAGTGCTGAGATAAGTCGAGGATCTTCAAGTGAATTTTTCAGCACAGCTCGTAGTTTCCCATTAAGAAACTCATCACCATTTATAAAACAGCCAATATCTACTAGTTTTTCAATACAACTCAGACGTGCTGCATTGATCTCATCGCTTCCTGTTACACTCCGTGAGAGATCACTCATCGAAGCCAATACGTGTTTATTTAAAATTAACTTCTTCCAAATTGGATGCTTATCATTTTCAATAACCATATTAATTTCTAAAAAGAAAAACATTAAAAAATCTATAATAAACTGGTTGAAGAAATTTAAAATTACCCAATGCAGTAATAGGTTGACGCAAAGTTGATTTCGATGATGGTTGACGACCGCGTTTCTTGATTGTTGCTACAATAGAAGTCGACATTTGAATAGATATTTCTCATAGATATATCATCATTTTCATTCTCTGCTTTTGATTTAAAAGTGTACTCATTTTAATTATATCTACGCATTATCTTTCTATAAGAAGTGAAGTGATAAGTGTTAGAACTCACCTGAAATAGCCAATGGAGCATCCATAACGACATCAAACTGAGAAACAATAACATTAATAATATTTTTCAGAACATCACCAATAATATCTGCAATTACATATTCATTTAGTTAAATGTTATTCAGTTATTTTTCGTTAAAAAAGCTTTATATATTCGTTTTATGAATTATAGATAATTTACCATTAACTTGTGGTTGCTTGTCGAGATCATTCCGATGATTTTTCGTCAAATCTATAACTAAATACATACGATAAGTTGTCAATCGGAAAAATATCCAAAAAGAAACTCTTTTATCTAGCTCCAATAAAATTAATTAAGCATTCGCAAGGAGATATATTGTTTAGAGAAAATATTTATCATAAATAACAATGAACAGTTATTACGCCTCGTTTATACTTATCTCGTTAGTGTTGATGAACTGTACGCTATTGGAATTTTAAGCATTTTAACTGCATCTCTTATGTTCAATTTCGTGACCACTGATCGATTGTTTTACATGTCATAACAAATCGTATGGGAAAAGGATGAAAAGTGTCAAAACATATAGATAGATACTCACAATTTGGGCTTGTAGAACCAATCTTAATGGATGAACTATTTAATATGTCTATAACTCTATTGATCGAATTACTCGATACAACTTGTATTGGAAAAGATGTAACAGTAGATAAAGATTGAAACGAGTCACAATCATTACAAGTAGTAGGAGGTAAAATCACAACTGCATTATCATCGAATAGATGCGGGAGTGACGTTTCATGGTCAGCTAAAATAAATAAGATTTGCATTATTGATTTTTCAAATATTAAAAAAGAAAAACGAACGTTGTAAAAGTACTGAAGACGAAGAAGAATCATGATTGATATTGATCGGCGTGGAATGTGACACAGGATGAAAATTAACATCTATAAACAAATAAATAATTCTCATGATAAATAGACTATGAGACTGTGTGAAAATATATCTTAATTTTTCATTATTCTTAGAAAGTAAAAGGTTAGGATTTGTAAGTAACCTCAGTAATTTTCTTTAGATAAAAAACAAACTCTGCTGGTGTATTGAAAACAACAATTCGAAATGAGTCAATAATGATAGTAATATTCTTGGAATTCAAAACATTAGATTTTTCTTTATAAAAGCACCTGCTGAATTAAGATCAACATTCATATGTTTCCCTTTCTCTATGGATTAAAGTATACTAAAAGAACGGTTTGTTCGAAACTTATTCACTGAATAAACAGTCAAAAATAGATAGATTAATAGAATTGTTTTGTAGTTGTTTTAGTTGAATTATTTTTTCTATAGTGAATAATTCAAATCTTCTGTGTCGTGTCAACCATGACAGATTTCAATTTTAATTACAATAGAAGATAGAAAATCGATTGTAATAGATTACGAAGAAATTTTTAAACGTTTGCCGTAGGAAAAATCACAACTTATGTGGTCTCTATTATATTAATGTTTCTAATATCCATGAAAAACAAAATCTTGCAAAACTATCAAAACACGTAAGCTAGTTTCAAAAGTAGAAAGTCGTTGAATTTTCTTCAACAATGCTGTTTTTTCGATCAACTATTAAAATGAGTGAAAGATCCAATTAACAATACAAGTAGCCTTCGTTTCCACAGAAAAAAATATGTATAAAATGAAAAATTAATTTAATCTATATACCTTCATGTGTAATATGTACCAAGTTTTCTTTATCTAAGCATAATTTCATCCGTTTCCTACTTGGAAATGATTCAGTTTCCATTTGTGATTCATTAGTTATCGCATTCAGTGGAATACGAGAAAATGGTTGAGCAAGAAGAGTCGATAGACCTGGAATAATATCTATAAAATAAGTATTAAAATAATGCAAAACAAAACGATCATCTATCAACAAGCTCACCTTTATTTACAGTATTAACATAAATCATTTCTTCAACTTGTCCTTCATTTGGTTCATCTAACAATAAAATAAATTTTTGTCAATCTATTAAATGTTTCAACAAACCTATGACTATTCCTTCACGTTCATATACAACATCTTTCGTATTTAAGTTGTTCAAACCAAAACGACCATTATATTCGATAATTTCATTGCTTTTTACTTTACTCTCAATCATTGTTTTCGCCATTATATCGTTAAGAAATGTATGATAAAATTGTATCCATTCTTCGCCTTTGATTAATTGAATACCATCATTGTTGAAATAAGTATTTTTAGGCAACGTTGAATTTTCATAATTCTTTTTGTATTCATTAAAATTGATCCCCATATACTATGAATAAAAATAGATCTTCAAAATATTATTTTGCTGTTGAAAGTCATTGTCATTATTTGAAGAAAAGCTGAAATTTATTAATTAACTACTTTCTATTTCGTTAAATTAAAATGAGTTTTTCTCTTGGTAGATTTGAAAGACTCTCATGTGTAGTATAAAGTATATATAAACAGAAAATATACCTGAAGTTCTTTCATTCGTAATTCCGACTGTTCAAAGTACGACGGCTGTTGTTTATAATAAGAAGATGACAAGTTATTATTTTTCGGTAAATGAGTTCGTTGAATAACATCGCATTTCAACACAAAACCGTTTACTAATAAGTTTTCCAACACAAGATCATATTTCAGGTCAGTAAGTTTCTTTTGCATAAATAGACCACTTCCACCTCGTGCAGTATTCGTTGATAAATAACCATTTGTGAAAAATATTGTAGGAGTCATCAAAATTTTTGCCATCGCATTATCCATTCGTCGTTGAGCCATCGATCTAAAAAAAAGAGTTTTTGAGTTGATTATTGAATGATTTACGAAATCTATTTTTTCTTCAGCTCTTCATCTATTCTTATGGGAGCTGTTTATCAGAATTCGAAACCATGACTAGATATTCTCAGTAAAAGTACTGTGAAATGATATGCCTTACTTTGTTACGAATAGATCTGGTTTGGGAGGTTTGCTCGTTCTTGAATTAACAATAAGTTGAATTTGACTTGTTGAAAATAAAAAAGAAGTCGTTTCAAGTTTCCATCGACACCATACATAACCAGCTTCAACATCATCTGTCGTAAGTAAAATAACTGTTTTATTTTTTTCTACTTCAATCGTTCGTGTGCATTGTTCGAAATATTCATTTAATGATTGACTTAATCTTTGGTCGAATATATCCGGAATTAATTTCGATTGATATGAGCGATTTCCTTCTTGAGAATTAATATAGAATAGCATCTTATCACCCATAATTCGAAATAAAAGTCGAAGAGTTTTTATTGTACATATGGCTTTCGGTAAATGGTAAGATATTTTTCGCCACATCTGACCGATATGTTTTTCCAGAGTGAATGATTCATTCCATATTTCATTAGTATAACGAGTTGCCAAATTAAAAGGAGAAAAATCTTCTAATGAATCATCTTTCTGATAATCACCAACAGGAGGTTGCTGTGATATGATGTCATGTTCATCCATTGAAATACCATAGAATTCTGGTAAATTAACATTTTGTTGTCGTCGAGCATGTTGCATTCGATCACTAATATTATCTAAAAATGAATAAATCATTGTTATACTAATTTGTTGTCATTTCGAAAATGTGAAATTTCAGTCTATCATATTGGTTAGAAATACTTTATTGATACGAACAAAACGATATAAAATAACTCTGAGAAATTAGTTTTCTTTTAATTTTTTTCCAATTGATTTACTTATATACTCATAACTCATCTGGTAGAGAAAACTCAACAATCTAAAAATTCAACTTACTTCGTTGTTGGTAATTGAAATCAGAACGAAATAGACCATAACGAAATTCAATGATTCGGTTTTGAAAAAAGTTATGGCAACATAACGCAATGTGAGTAAAATTGGGTAACGATACTTGTTTTTGTAATAGAACATCAGGCAATTCACGGACTGTGCCAGTATGAGTATACCATACTCTCCCATAAACACCGTCGTTTGCTCCTTCTTCCACCATTTTCATATTTGGAATCGATAATTTTTTTCCGGTGCTGACTACATACATAGAAAGCTTTGATGAACGATGGCGATCATTTCTTGAAGATTCAACACCAGTGACACGACTGCTACCAGGTTCAATACCATCGAATCCATTACAAAAACAACTTACACCTTGTGCACTATTACTGCTGTTTTGTTCATAATAGGATAAAAGTTTCAAAGCATTGTCACCATCTGGATTAACTATCATGACATCAGTATAATTGGAGTTTTTTGACAAAGCAGCTTCAGTGATAGTGCTTGCTGAAAAGCTCCATTGTTCAGTTTTTTGTTTCTTTTTTGGTTGTTCTTCAGCATCATCACTATCATTTACGAATCGACGATTGGAATAAATGCTTGGATATTTATCATCAAGTGTTTTTAACGAATGCATAATTTCATTTGCAAAATAACTTTTGTTACTGCCTAAATAATAAAGAAGAAAATTGTCTATCATGTATTGAACTATTAATACTTTATTTATCAATATGTACAAATTAGAATGTTATTATTTTTTCAATTCGGCAAGTCTTAAGAAAAAAACCCTTTTTCTTAATACTGCTTCAGAGACTTTTTAACATTTATTGGTGTATTATACTCATGTTCTCATATGAAGAGCAGCGCTAAGTACGTTTTCATAATGATTTTCGGTTGATGATAATTCACTACTTAGTGTAAAGCATATAGTCATTACAATAAATAATAAACAAAATAATAACTTGCTCTTTCTTCTATAGTAAAATTACTTTAAAATCACATACTATAATTTTTGCTAATAATGTAGCAATAAGCAAAAGTATAATAAAAATAATTAACAAAGCGAAAACTTAATGCATTTCTTAGAGCGATAACGATCAAGTCATAACTAGTTTTTCTACAATAAAGAACCCAATATGAACTGTCATTTATTGAAAAAATTCCTGAAGCATATGAGAAAAAGTCTATTTGATATCATTGCAACATATATTTCATATTAATAACTGAGAAGATTAAGCATCTCTATCGACAATCACCAGTAAATTGAATCATTCTTAAACTAACATTTCAACTTAAAGTTTTGTTTGGCTTATGAGTCATCGACTAATATCAAATAAATTTCTATTTTCTAACAATTTTTCGCAGTGTTTGTAAAAAAAACAGTTGTGAAGTAAAATTAATTAAAAGAAAAGCAAAATTCTACATGAAGACATGCTCCTAAAAGAAACAATACGTGACTATACATATTCTTTAATTAACTACGAGAAAATTGTCGCTAAGAACGAAAAATATATCTCTTGTGTTACTATAAAGATTAAATCACTAGAGACTTGAATCCGCTAGGAACCTTAATTTTATATCTGCAAATTTAAACAGCAAAAGATCTATATTTACCAGTATTGCCAAGAACGTGTGAAAAAACATTGAGCCAAACTACTGAACCGGTCAGCAAATTTCGACAATAACTGTTATTAGATAAGCCTCCAATCATCGTAAGAAGTGCATTCAGCGTTTGTTCATTAGAAAGACCCAGTAGCTCCATTTCGTTAATATATTCGATTAGAAACCAATCTAGATTTTTGTCCAATAATAAGCTAGCATCAAATGGTGGTCGATTATTCAATGTATCAAAATTAGCATCGAGTAATAATGCATAATCCTTGGGTGTTGGTCCCTGATTATTAACCATAGTTAAGTGCGTTTGTCAAGTAAAAATCGCAGCACTAGACAAAAATCTAGAAAAAAAAAGAAAAATTAATAAGTGTTTTTTAAACGTTAGAAAAAAAATAGATGATGTTTTCCACTATCACGCGTTAATACATCAATAAACAATTTCTTACCCATCAGTATAATCTAGAAGAATTTTAAATGCACCACTCTATTTGAGTGAAATGAGGAAATATTATAGTATACAAACTGTATGTATTCATTTAAATTTCACAAGTAGGAGCTATACATTTAGTAAGAAACTAATAGAAAAACCAAACCTTCCCTGACCATAACTATTGTGCTCATGATGAAAATTACTTTAAAAAGACTTCAGATATGTTGTGAATAGTTCGTTTTTAATAACACTAAAATAAAAAATCTTAAAAGTATGTGACTGCAAGAGATAACTTATCAGCTACGAATATATACGCATAGGTTAAGCAACGGACGGACTATTCATCAAAACTAATTAATTTAGTCCAATCGTTTCACTTTAAACAAATCCATGAATACTAAACAAATTATCACTCTCCCTCTCTTTTTCATATACGCCACGGAGAATGAGGACAAAGACACGTCCGTCTGCGTAGCGTATCTAAAAAACATTTCATTGTAATAGAGAACATAAGTTAAGGTCAACCAGTTATTTAATGCACTCAAATAATATTCAATGACGACATTAGCTATCTTTCTTGTTTTAGCTCAATATTAAACATCTTCATTTATAGTAGTTAAAATAAGTTTTCTTATAGCATTCTAAAAATTGATTCAAACGTAACAAGAGTTGTCAAATCGAAAAGAAAAACAAATGAGCAATTGATTCATTCCATTTACGATTATTTGCTGTATTCTGTTGAAAATTTAGAATAATTATCGAATTTTTCGTAAATATAATTGATTCGACTAAACGTATATAAATTATTTAAGAACATACTTTTTCGAGAGTCATACTTTTTTATATTATTTTATTAGCTTTTCCAGTACAATATCTCATATTAGATTGAATATTAAATACACTGAAAGCATACAACAAACATCGATGCATTAATCTAAATGTCTACTTCAAGTTCATAAAGAAGAGCGCTCAGAATAAAAGATTATGAATAAATACGACAAATAAAACACCAGCTGCTTTAGCTCAGTAGTTTTTTATAGCAAAATTCTTAGAAATGAATGATAATACTTCTTGAAACTGCAGAGTGATTTTTCAATCATATTTTACTTTTAACCTATATTTTGTTTGTTGTCAAATTGTAGACAGCTGGCTATACAATTAAACTTTTTACTGTAATACTACACATGCATTCATATTTACTCTAAAGAAGTTAACACAATCATCACAACCATTCAAAAGCTACTTCGTAAAACATGCTCGATGTCTGAGCAAAATTAATGAAATAGCTAATCATAGACAAAACTATTTTAAGACGTTCATTCTACTACGTTTACTATTTTTTTTTCATTTATTGACAGAAGCAGAAAGTTAGTTGTATTTCTAAAACAAAAATATAGCTACCGGATTTCATTTCTTTTCCATTACTAAATTCACACTTCGTATGTTTCAATACTCTCTGTAGACACACTATGTGTCATACACCTATCTATAAAAACTCGAGTGTTTGTTAAAGTAGATCATGTCTATCCTAAAAGAATGTGCACACGTTCTTCCAAGTGAATTTCAACTGATTCTTGCAACTCAATCGAGATTACACGTAACCCAAAAATGGAAAGCTAAACCTCATTAAAATTACATAATATGATCGCACTAATAAATATTAGACGTCTGAAGCGTATGATACATCAACTAACTAATAGCACTTCACAACATCAACTCGAATGATTAATATAATAAATCCAAACTATTAAAAACGATCACTGTCAAAATATATCATTGCAGGACAAATGTTTCATACAAACGACAACACCTGTGCCTCAGCAAAGCAATTTTATGATGACTCTGTTCTGATATGTCACTCATCAATTGACAACCACACCCACAGAAGCAACGGTGACATGAAGATCAACAGTTGAAATATTTTCAAACTATAACCAAACCTGAAACAAAAAAATAAACAATAAGAATTAGTAATTCTCAAACACAAACTTTTATCATACCCATGTCAGCTCCAGCATCAAAAAGCACGTAATTCATCAATATATCACATGATATCAACACCTATTTCTATTACCACACTCAGACATCAGTGGCTATAAAAACCCAGAATGAATACATAGAAAAGTGAACCAGCAACGATTCATGTCTCTTTCCATCTCATTTTTCGTACCGATAAATAATTATTGAAATTAACCACCGATGATAAATCAATTCACTAATATTGATTCCGATCAACCAATCAAACTCCAAATAGAATTCATCCAGCACGAGAGCATTCCTATCCCAAAAAAGTCGCCACCGTACGACTACAACCAACTATTCCTCGTCAATTCTCAACTCCCATTATCATCCGCAATCAAACACTGCATTCCCCGATGACAATAATCGGCTCAACCGAATTCAATGAAGACCACACAGACCCCACGTCCAGACAGAAAAATACACGTAGGGGGGACATACCCATATATGAATTCAGAATTCAGAATTCATCAAAGACCCCCAAAGACCCCCATCCTGAAAAAAACATACCTATACACATATATGAATTCAGAATTCAGAATTCAACTGAATCATCAAAGACCCCCGTCCTGAAAAAAACATACCTATATACACATATATGAATTCAGAATTCAGAATTCAGAATTCAACTGAATTCATTGAAGACCCCCTAGACCCCCATTTCTTTTTGAAATGATGGGTCATTTTTTTGTGCACAATTCAGATTGAAATCATATACCCCATTGTATGCGATTTCATATGAAAAATATGCTGGCTTTCCAACTTTATTCAAATTAAACTGAATTATATTAGAGTAGAATGGTTTTTTTTCAATTGGATGATACGCTATAATTATTTTTCTATTGAATCTAATTGGAAACTTATGTTGAATGTCTGGCTCTAATACTAAATATTGTGATAATCCAAATAATGTATCAATGTGTTGATCTGGACTTAAACAATAATCTTTAAAATCTTCAGATATGACTTTTGTGCCTGAAAGTTTGAATTTTAAGTTTAGTCTAGATAGAAAAATCATGACTGGTTCACTATCTTGTTCACGATCTTTTAAGGCTAATATATAATTTTGGTCTTCAAATCGAGAAAATATCGAATATAACACATTTGACTGATCAAATCCATCTTTAACAAAAGGAATAAGATATTTTTTATGCTCATTAGAATAAATTTCATTAGTCTTCAAGTCTATTGTGAATTCCGCATTTTTATTTTCGTCTTTTAAAATTTTTTTATCGTGATTTCTAATATATATTTTATTCTCGTTCCACCAATGACTATAATAAACTGTTTGGTCATTATCGAAGTGCGTAGAGTTTTGTAGCAAGAATCTTGGCAATTTGCTTAAATAAGTTTTTGGTACAAATGTTTCGTTCTTATTTTCAATCCAAATATTATTGCCGCCAAGGCAAGTAATTCGAAAATTTTCAGATTCTTTCCTTTTTGTTTCATAACAGCGCAATATTTGTCCGAAAACATTTCTATCGACACCTTCTACTAGAAAATTTTGTATTCCAAAACATTCTTTATACTGTGAATTATTAAAAATTTGATCGGGGAAACATACTAAAGGATGGCCGTTATGAAATAAACGACCCTTCAAATGCAGAAAAGAATAACTATCTTTAACATAAAAATTCATGCTTGCATCTTTTTTCCATGAGCCATGCGAACTCGAAACGTAACCATCTAGCATGCTTAAATTTTTATCGATAACACTTTCAATTTTTGAACTCAGCTCAAAAAGACTTATCATTGTTTTTGTGTACAAGCTTGCCGGTATGAAGCCGTACAGTTTGGAATTATTATCTATCAATATTCTCAGTTTAAGAATTTGCGAGACTTGTTTTTCATCGATCATCACTGAGTTTTTGAATGTTAAAATGTAATAACAGCTCAAGATAGATTCTACATCTTGCCTATTCTTGATATTTGATGTCATGGTTTTCTCATTGATATACTTCAGCACTGCGACACGAAGACCTTCTAGGCATCTGTCAATCAACTGCTTAGCATTATCAGAGCAAAAAGCATACAAATATATTAGTATATCTAATGCATGACCTATCGATTTATACTGTACAATTCTTTCCTGTAAATCTAAAACTATTTCAATAAATTTTTTAACTAATACAGTAGCAAAGTTTTCGTTCTGAAATTGTTTTTCTAATAAACAACGCTCTTCACATATCCCTACTTTATGCAATACTTGCTTAACTAAATAGCAATGCTCTTCCGTTTCGAAGTTAATCTCATCGTTTTTCAATGCAATATAGATCAATGTAAATTTTAGATCATCGTATAGTTGTATAGAATTTAAACGATAATATTGGGGTCTACTCAAGTTGTCTGGTTTTTCGCTCTGAGTACCAATTATTTCATTTTCACTCATACTAATATTGTTTTTTTGGTCAAAGTCGGATGCAATCAGTCTTTGATATTTGTTTCGATTTTTAGGTAATGTAAAATCAACAAATCTCCATTTATCTGCGGAACCCTTCATGTCAATTTCTAAAGCGGAAATTGAAGGAGATGCGCTACAACTAAATTTGAAACGACGATATGTGTCCCTAGATGTGATCTCTGGAGATTTTATTTTCTTTATGGCTCGTACAGAAAAGCCAAACAAGGACAATTGAGACAAATATGTAATATCTCTCAAATGTCTTAACGACTCCGGTATATACTTATCAGAAAATAAGAGTTCTTGCCATTTATTTTTCAATTCATCTACTTTAACTTCTTTGAAAGTTTCTTCAAATTTCTTGTAATTGCCTGTGAAATTATTTTTCAAAACATTTAGCATAAAAATCACATCTATATTATTTTTATCGGAGTCATTTTCCATTGAGAGTGACGAATAGTGAAAAAGGAATTTTCCTGGCACAATACTTTTTTCAGTATTAGTAGCTGATAAATTGAAGTACACTTTAATATTATTTAATAGGCAAAACCATTTTCTCTCTGGTAAAGCTATTTGTGGAAGGACTGATTTCAAAGAAATATTCCATAATTCAGTGCTTAGTGTATAATTTGTCAGGCTAGAACCAACTGTTTTATCATTTCTGACTAGATCGTCCACCATTGCTAGAAGTCCGAATAAGACTAGAACTAATTTTGTATAGTAAGTTGGCTCATACGAAAACTTTTCATCCGGAAATAATTCAGATGTAATGATAGCTGAGCAGTTATAATACAGAAGTGCGACACGAATTAAAATCAGAGTTGATTCGGGATCATATTTCTCATTACTATACCAATTTCTGAATCCATTATGTTGTGCAATCGAAAATACAAAATGTTCTATTAACTGAGAAATTTGAATTACTCGATTAAATCCGTAATATTTAGTAATTTCATCCAACATTTCACTAAACTGAATTAGTTCTGTGTTACTTATATCTTTTCCAAAACTAATTGTGTCCAAAGAGATTTGTTTTCGTATCGCATTACTTGAAGAAGAACCGAGACTACTAGTGATATGACTTTGAATAAGCTTTAATCCTTGCAAATCTTCGTGTAGGAAGCTTTGAAAATTAGTATGCCGAAATGTCGTTTTTTCAATAATGTTTTCCTTACATTTTTCTACGCTGAACTTTTTATTATCGCAAGCGATGCGCTCCTGAGCACGAACTATGTAGTCAATAACCACTTTCGTTTTCTTCGTCAAACAATTTGCAACATCATATGCTACTTTTTTTACACATTTCATGAAGTAAGAATTGATACTTTAAACGATTTAATCTGTCATTAGTTTCTAACTTTACATATTTGTCAAACCCACTTATCAGCAATTTGAATTGAAATTCACAGATTATTTTAGCATATAAAGAAGACGCTTCTTGAGAGTGAAAGAGTTTTTTCAATAAATAATAAAAAACATTCTTTACAAGCGTCCACGATAAACTAAAAAACCCTTTTTCTTCTAGATTGACGAAGAATTCCTTTTCATTGTTGATGTGTCCTTTACCACCAAGCTTCGATAAAACAATCTCGTAAAGGTATGAAGATTCGTAACTCTCGCTAGCTGCTATAATTCTAAGTGTCATCAGAAGTAAAAAAAAATTATCATCAAAGTTCTCTGGTGGGATCTTCTTGATTTCTAATCCCAAACTTATTTTATCTGCTGTAAGTTCGCGAAATGATCTATCATAAAGACTTATCGGATCTATCTGAGTTAAATGTTTATATTTTTTACTTTTAAATTCAATAATCGAGGCCGTGGAATGTGGACCAGTATATTCTGATTCTAACATGAGAAAATTCGAAAAATTAGACGTATTCCAAGTAACTTTTGCAAAACCACTTGGTAAAATACAGATGCCTTGTAGATTTTGAAGTCTTTTTTGTAATGATGTGGCATAACTCTTTATTTCTTGAATTTGTTCTGAGGATTTTTTAATCGATTTTACTATTATCAGATCCACAAGCCATTGCTTTAGTAGTTGAAATATACTCTTCATTTTATTCTTTTGCTCGTCCGAAAACGAGAAAAGTTTTGTTGTTTCATCTGTTTCTCCTTCATTTTCGATTTTTGACAATAAATAATTTAGTAGCAAGTATAAAATTTCTTTTTCATCAGGCTTATCAATTTTAGCATTAGCAATCATACTTGAGCCATAAAAAATCGCAAATAGCTCACCGGTGTCACCAACAGCCAATTTTTGGAGTTCTTTTTCGATAAGACCTTTCAACTTAGAATCTGTGTGAAGGATACTCATTGCGCATTCCAGCACATCGTCCATTCGGAGACTCATAAAAATTTCCGTAGCATCTAAATCGAAAACAAAGAAATCTTTATATTAATCGAATAAGGTAACAGTGTCTTTCTAGTTATTTGCATTGACTTTCACCATATATGTGTGGCAGGCGAGTTTGGAATAGTTTTTTTTCTAAATTTTTTCAATAGATTTTTTGTTGAGATCTGACTTAGAAATTTTTATATTCAAAATATTATTCCTTGCATCATTTTACAATGAGTCTTTAAATAATTAAACTCTGTCTAGAATTTCTAAACTATGGGGACATGGGGACATTGAATTTAACTAAGAAATATTTCTTTTCTTTTCTGTTTTCTATAATCTATTATCACGAGCAGAAAAAAAAATATTCGATTAATTATCTTTTTCGCGCATTCCAATCTCAACTGAAATTCTCATGTCAACTGTGACATATGTTTCGGTAAGTGAACACAAATGTTTAAATCTAAAGTAATATTTCGCCTCAGATTTTATTAAAAGTTCTCCTAATGGCCAATCATAATATAGACTATCCCGAAGTCCGCTTTTTGGAAAAAACCCGATGACACTTGTGCTTAGTATGGGGAGAAAAGGAAGGGTGCGCAAGTACGGGTACAACTTGTACAAGCATCTACTACCACCTATTACTGCCCAAAAAACTAGAATTCTAGAATTCTTGTACTCGCATGTATTCGCTTATACTACCCCCTCTTCACAGTAGTGTCGAACTTGACAAGTAACGTGAATCGAAAGTCGATTCACTAGGCCCTAGACTGACAGAACTCACACATGCAAATATATGAACAGCCCACTTCGTCTGCTGTTTCAACCACAGATCTTGAAATTTCCAAAAATATGACTGGATAAGTTCAACCGAAACAAGGACGACAAAGGGCGAATAAGTGAAAGTTCGGTACCGATCAGACAAAAATGAAAAATTTCCAAGAACAATGAATAGAAAAGCACAGCCAGCATAAGCGTGAAATACGTGTGCGAAACAGTGGCTGAACCAAGATTTTTCTTCTGATAGTCGGAGGGGACCTCTCAGCCTCATCACTAATAGAATACACCGTTAACAGTTTTCGTTAGAGGGCTTAAATATTTTTCACATGGGAACGAGGTTGAGTTTCACTTAGCAACTGGATCACACCATTCGAAAATTTTCCCTAGACTGAAAGGATAGGGTCTAGAAACCGTAATTCACCTGTGTCTGTCTGTAACAATGGCACAATTGACCATTTCCATGGCACAAATGACCACTTCTGTGGCACAATTGACCATTCCTGTGGCACAAATGACCATTTCTATGGCACAAACGACCATTACTATGGCACGAATGACCATTCACATGGCACAAACAACCGATTTTATGTCCTGTCCATGCATTTCTTCTGCTCAGCACTGTCAGTCTAGGGCCCAGTGAATCGACTTTCGATGTCGATGAACGTTACTTGTAGCGATAGAGGCATCAAAATTCCTTGTAGGAACGCCGGCTGCCCCCTTCGCTTGCTTCATCATTAGAAATAACTATTCGGTGTAGTGCCTCAGCGGATTCATCAATGATACGCGCTATGGAAATGGCTATTTGTGCCACAGGAATGGTCAATTATGCCATAGAATTGGTCAATTGTGCCATGGAAATGGTCAATTGTGCCATGGAATTGGTCATTTGTGCCACAAAAATGGTCCTTTGTGCCATAGAAACGGTCATTTGTGCAATGGAAATGGTCGTTTGTGCCACGGAAATGGTTACTTTGGAGTTTGTTACAGACAGACAGACAGACACAGGTGAATTACCGTTTCCAGACCCTATCCTTTCCGTCTAGGGAAAAGTTGAATTCAACTGAAACTTCATCTTTCAAATTTAGAACTTGAAACTTCAGTTTTCAACCTTCAACTTTCAGGTTTCACGTTATTGCTCTGACACTACTGCCGAGTCTTTGGTACATGTGTGTGTGTAGACAACCGTATCTCCCTTCCCTGGCACCCACACCCTTGAAGGTTGAAACTTGAAAGTCGAAAGTTGAATTCAAGTTTCAAGTTCGACATATATGCCTCTTCCCCCCAAAAACGTACAACCGAATACAGGTGAGTACATGCGAGTACATGAATTTTAGGCTTTGGGGGGGGGGCGCGGGGGGTCGTGCCACCGAGGACATGCCAGTACAGTGGAGNTACATGCGAGTACATGAATTTTAGGCTTTGGGGGGGGGGGAAGAGGAGGGTCGTACAACCGAGTACATGCCAGTACATGTGAGTACATCAATTCTAGGCTTTTGGGGGGAAGAGGGGGGTAGTACAACCGAATACAACTGAGTGCATGGGGGTACAAATGTATCCTCTGCGTTAGTAGTGGAGCTTCCAGCCTCTATGTAAATTTTCCAGTACAAGTTGTACCCTTACTTGCGCAGATATGGATCTGACGAACTGTTCGATCAGATCATGAAAATTGTTTGAACAATTCTCCGGATCTAATCTAAACTTTGATCTAGGAACTTTTATAATCCAAACTGACAACCAATGCCCAGTTGTTTCATGGAACATAAGTATGAATGACTCACCCAAGGAATTTTTACATGGAGGTATGGCATTCGATTTCATTTGATTCATAACCAATGCTCCGGATTGATCAATCTTAGCATCAATTTCAATCAAATGTACGACGTGTGAACCGTAAGACTGATCTAAAGAATTACTCTTCACACGAAATTTTGAGCCTATAGGTAAAATCATTTCATCTTCATCTGCATGTGCTGTATATCCAGATATTTTTCTTCCATTGCAGGTTTCAATAAGAAAAAGAGTGGACTTTTTATCCACACCGAGAAAACCTTTAATAACATCAACTGAAGACGAGCATGAATTGATGCTCCACCACGTCAGCGTTTGGTTTTTGATGAAATCTTTCCCAATATCCAGAGGCACACCTCTCCATACAACTTCTTTTGCACCAGGTAGCTTATTCAGCGCTACATCAAATAGTTTTAAATATGGAAACCACGTCTTTAATGCTTGCCGCTTTTTAGATCTTAATGCTTTATTTAATACACGATACAAAGAAGAGTTACCCCATTCCATTGTATAAATATAGATAGAAGCTGATTCGTCCTGCGTTAATCCATGTTCCGATGGAAAATGGCATTTTTCTCTAGCCACCTTTATACGAGAAGGTAAGTCATTGATTAAAGACTCGACATCTTTAAGCGCTTCTTCGATTGACACAAGACTTTCACTTTCATAGCCATGAATAGGTGAGACGTTTTTGAGCGAAGCATCGATAGCAACAAAACGACTTGTGACAGACATTTCAAATGGAGTTAAATATTGATGACAATAAGATTATTACGAATCTGAAGTAATTGAAAAATATTTCAACTTTAGCTCCCCTATATAAAAGAGCACGTTATCAGTTCTTTCTCTTTGCACACCACTAGAGAAAAATGAAGTCTTTTTTTAATTTTTTCCCCTAATAACCTGGTCGTGCCATTAGCTAGCGTGATAGAGGGTGTGGATGTTTCAATCTATCAATATTTGAGAGTTGAGCTCTGTTTTCTAGGTTACGATTCTTTGTGCGCGTTTTTTAGTTGTGGGTGTCTGGAAATATTGATATTAAGGTGCAATTATCTGAGTATACCGACATTAGAGTGGAGGTGTTTGGTAACAGGGATTTCAGACCGACGGGTAATTTTCCTATCTTTCTCCTTTCCTTTGTTTATTATATATAAATATTCGAGTATTTTGCTTGGAAAGATTTAAAATAGTTTCTGTATAGAGTTTTTTTTGTATAAACGAGTAAATGATCGATTGACCAGTTCTAAAATTGACTATTCGATACCAATAGAACTCCTGGTAGCCAGTAGGCCAATCAGACCAGTACCGACGAGAGGTGCACCTATACAGTCAGAATGGGTATCAACTATTTCCAAATATAAAATTAACATGGCTGCGTGTGTTGCCATCCTATTCCTGACTAGTGGACCCCATTCAATCAGACTGAGTGCAAGTTGACTTGTCAGGAATGGGACGGCAGTATATTCAGTCGTAATGATTTGACCTCTAGTAATAATTGATACCCAGTAGCGATTGGAACTAGTACATATCTAGTACCGATACCGGTCGTCAAAAATCCAGATTGGCTTTATCTCTGGTGTTTGGGTTTGAGCTCTAATTCATTTTTGGATTTTTATTAGAGCCCTGCATGGTGATCTGAAACCCAACTTCATTGAAGGCGAAGGGATTAACCGAAATTTTTTCTCAGTCGAAGTCACCGCTAGTGATTTCTGGATCTTGAGCTGCGCGAGAGAAAATTTTGGAAGTCACAGGTTTGTACTCTATAGGACTCTGGAGACATTGAGTTCTTGTTTTGCGCTATTAATTCAGAACAAACTTTTCGTGTGTGCTCTGGAGGCTGAAAATACTGTTCTATTTTTTCTAGAAATCCTAGATTTTGAAAATGTTGTAAGCAATTGATTATCTTGGTATTCTTATTAGAATCAATTTGGTATAGCCACTTAACATGGTGGATTCACTATACCATGCACCATCATAGGATACGATTTAGATGAAATCAGCATGAAAAATTGGTTGAGCTCCTGTAAATGCTGATGAAAACAAAATTTTCCGAGTCGAAGTCCGTTTTTAACTGAAAATGTTTCGGAAGTAAAAAACTCAAGTCAACAGGGCTCTTATTCCCAGTGCTCGCCTCTAAATTGCGGTAGTATGATGTTTATGTTTTTCTGTATCGTTATTTATGTGTGGATGGTAATGATTGGGTGTTTGCATGTGTATTTAGAGAAAATTCGCGTTGACCTACACTCAGTAGTCGTATCGTAGGTCTGAAGTTTTATGCTCGAAAGCTTTTTAGCTCTATAATTGTTATAAGTAGCATATTCATGTTGACGACCGCTTTTGAGAAAGAGGATAATATACCATGTATTGTTTTATACTATCATAGTGCAGGTGACACTAAATTGATAGTTTGAGAGTGATATGTTACGCAACTGAAGGTCATGATTATAAAGGCTACTATTACAGACAAAGAAATCTGAGAAGCGCCTAACGGCAACAAAATGATTAGCTGATCAAACTAATAGAAATTTATCATGAGAATCGGCTACATTTCTGCCCCCTTTATCTCTGAATAAAACTTCTATTTTATAACTACTTTGATTCTATGAATCGTCTTAAAAACCTATTTATGAAAGAGATTACATCCTATTCCGCAATGTTGAACATTCTAAAACCAGTTCCGCTCACGGAACCAATTCCATATAATTCAGGCGATTCCGCTTATAACTTCCAACACAATTCCGGAATTCAGTGCATCCGCACTGACATCCACACTGACACCCACACCCTGCAATTCCTTTATGGGATTCCGGGAATTCAGTCGAACACGAATCGCTTTCATTTAATTCCGGACTGAAGTCGGATCATCACTAGATGGGTGTGCGATGATAGAATAGTGATACAAGTTGGAATTCCGGAATTGGATGGAATTCCGTGTAATTCCTAGGAAGTTCCAGTGATTCCGCTTTCACCTAATTCCGGAATTGGACTGAATTCCGGAATCACACAGTGTTCAGGCTTGACTTAGTTACAGAATTGACGGAACTGATTACGGGAGCGGAGCTGCTTCCGGAATGTTCAACATTGCGGAATAGGATGACTGCTCTTATGAAACCGGTACAATGAACGCTATCCATACTGTTACGGGCCTACCCTCACATGTTATAATCTTATCTTTCTTTCATCTAGTCACGCACCACACCCTATCGGTGTTGTCTTCTCGAAGGAGGAGAGGTGTATGCGTTGTGTATTGTTTGTTTTATCCTTTTTGTTTATTGTTAAGATAGTCAGTTATCGTTTTTCTCAATAAAGAGAAGGGTGAATTTATCACCCCTAATACATACCAATAGTGTACCAGTCAAAATCAATTTCCAACTTTGAGTGGTATGTATGTGAAACAAGTCGCTCGGTTGTCGAATGACTCTTTGTTTTTATATGTGCAACATAGTAACACTCTACACTATTGTTATTTTTCTTCTTTCTTCTTTCAATTTTCGTTTCGTTTTTTGTAAAAATTTTCTCAGCTTCATTTTCTATGTAGAGTAACACTCAACAAAAACTATAAAAAAAAACCTTTTAAGTAGAAAGAGCGAGCGAAATACTGATGTTTTCTAAGGAGAAGGGTGTGAATATAATGTGTGGATAGGATACGACAGAGATGGAACCAGTATTGGGACGAATTTCACACCAGTCCTGGACAATCCAGATTGATGCCACCTCTCAGAGATCGGACCAGTACAAGTAAACTAATTACAGGTCCATTTCGTGATCTGTTTCACACTTTTTATATAAAAATCCACTCATGTCGCACAAACCCATCGAGAAAAATCGGTAAACCGCGATTATGCAAGCCATTTTAGCGACTTTACAGTGTAAAAACCGACGGTTAACCGGACAAACAGTCGGTTCGCCCTCAACTAACTAGTTATCTATCCGATCAACTGGGTGCTCAATTACGGTTAACCGTTGTTTTTTACGCTGTTAAGTCACTAAAATGGCTTGCATAACCTCGGCTAACCGATTTTTATAAAAATGAACTGCGGTTAACCGGTGGTTTTCGATCGGTTTGAGCAACATGGGCGCCATACACACATTGCTACGACATCTATAATAATAGCAAGGGAAGTGGTAACATGCACACTAATCATATTCTAAATATCTAGACATTATATATTGAAAATTTAGCTTTCCGCGATTTCTGGTGGGTGAAATAACACTAGTGAAAATGCACGATTTTAGAATTAGATATAAATTTGAATTATTTAACAACAGCGAAAGTTGATGTAACTACACAATGTATCAAGAGTAACTACGATTTGGAAACAACTTATTTTTGCAGTTTTTCTGTAAAATAAAATTCTGCATCGACTAACTGTAACGGACATAGAGAGTGTCGCCTACACTGAAAACAAAAATGGTACCACACCGAACCCAAAAGGGTTTGGTGGACTAAAAAATGGTTTCGTATTTAGTACGGAACCTTAAAGGGTTTCGGTTTCGTTTCAATTCTCTGAACCCTTTTAGGTTTCGTAGATAAAACAAGAGCACTTGAAAACGTATTTTAAGTCTATGGCAATTATTTTCAGGTAACCGAAGTTTTTACGAAACCTTTTGAGGGTTCCGTATTAATTTCGAAAATGGTTCGGTGTACTAGAAAAAAAATGATATGATTACCAAACCCTTTTTAAGATGAATACGGAACCCTCAAAAGGGTTCGTAAAAACTTCGGTTACCTGAAAATAATTGCCATAGACTTAAAATACTTTTTCAAGTGCTCTTGTTTTATCTACGAAACCTAAAAGGGTTCAGAGAATTGAAACGAAACCGAAACCCTTTTGGTTCGGCGTGGTACCATTTATGTTTTCAGTGTATGCCCATCGGCATGATGGTGTATTGTGTTATCTGCACATCTCTAGTCGTGCATTTCTTTTAGTTACATTCCCTTATGTACGAGAGAGTGATCACGCTTGGGCAGATACAGACAAAGAGCAAACGGTCACGCAATAGAACAATGAGAGTTCATCAGTTCAATGCATGAAAATACGGATACAGCGAGGAGGATGTGCACATGAAGTGATCGGTAACGGTAAAAACCATTACATTGACCTTATTTTGACTATTACAGGCTGTGAGTGTGATTGAAGGCAATATGAACAGTCACAGCGAGGGTCACAGCCACGTACCACACGCTCTCATACTTCACTCTTGATGGATGTGGGTGTGGGTAGTTCTAGGGTGTAGGGCCTGATTTCAGTGAATAGGCGAGTCACAACCACACCCTGACCAACATCCAACCCCAACACCCAGACCTACACCCTGTCCTCTTTGTGTCTCAGTCAGAGCTTATAAAATCATTCTATAACAGATAAGCAAGATAAACGAAAATCCGCTTTCTTGCGTAGCATTTTAAATTGCTGTCTTACTATTTAGTATTCGTTGACCGCGGACTGCTACGCTCATATACATGGCTCACTAATTAGGAAATTGGACTCTTATTTGAAAAAATTAAAATAGTTTTATAAGACGTACTGCTGTAGACAAACATCTTTCCCAATTCATAACTAAAAGTGAAGTAAAAACTCTTCACCCACTTCGCAATTCAGAACATGGACGGTAATGAGGGTTCAACTTGCGCGTTTATCTACGTCCTTTCGCAAACAAACAAGGATCATATATTTATTGCTAAACACTAATATATCCTCTTTCTAACTGACTCGAAATCGAAATCGAAATCGAAAAATACATATGATCGCATACATAGACACCGAAAGACTGAAGTATTTGTGATGTCCTTCTAAGAAACATCGGTGATAGATCTTCGATCGAATAATCGATGTGTATTTCAACTAATTACATGCTCACGTAGCAGTTCACCACATGAGCACACTGACAAAACAAACATTTTAAAACAGTCTCATCAATCCTATACAAACACCTGCTAAAAAAAAGTTCGTAAAATTCAGCGTATTTTTTATTTCTTCTCCTCTTATACCTTTTACTTCAGGCAATTGAAATTCTTTCTCGATGGGTTTTAGGTGAAAGATCTTGGGCAATGTACACTAAACTATAAAGTATTGTATCTATTTGTAGCAGGTTATAATGTTGGCGATTTGATTATTGAAAAGAGTCACAATTAGAAATGGTCACAAAAATGGTCCGGTTCCGTGTGTACGTTATTCAATCACCGTTTTGTTCAGCCGAAAGATCTCAGGAAGATTTGAACTTCGGAAATTTTCCTAGCTGGAACCGATTGGATTTCGTTAGTTCCATTGCGTGTTCTGTTCGTATTTCTGATGATCACGGATCGGTTCTGGGAATTTTTCCCAATGGTTACAGTTGCGGGAACACTACAGAACACCCAGGTTACAATACGATGATTTCCAAACGGAATACTGCTTCCACCTTCCGGATAGTTTTCCGGTCCATTTCCGGTCAGTTACTGAGTCCGGAATTATCGACCTGGGCAATAAGCGGCTATGCCACACACGATAATTTTGTATTATGGAGTAGGACATGGGCATGGAGTTTTGTTGCAAATGTTGGGATGTCTGGAAGCAGAAGCATATCCACGCCAACGCACAATTGATATTCCATGTTCGCTCGCAGATAAAAAAGATAATGACAAACATTCAATCATAACCTATGCAAATCTAAGTATTATTTATGCGAAGAAAAGTGATATGGTTCGGGCTCGTATAAATTGTGAACATGCATCTGCTTTAATTTTACAATTTATGAATAAATAACAATTTGATTCGATTTTCTATTGTTATCACTTGTCTAATTTGACATCTATTCAATGTTTTGAATTTAAAATCGAAGGTTCTTTCGAGAACTATTGGCAAGTGATCGCAATAGATTTCGGACATTTGACTTTGAATCATTCTGATCTGTTGTTGGATTACAGTAATCTAGCTCTAGTTTATCAATCAAGCAAATAGTATACATTGAACATTGACTGTTTTTATCGAGCTTTTGAAATTGCAGAGAAATTTCTACCGGATAAGCATGAAAAAATTTAACAAAAAGATGGACAGTGTCCGATGTTAACCATCATGTAATCAAGAAAAAGTCTATCGTTGAATATAAGCTATAGACGGAAATTCTGGAAATTTGAATGATCATTATAACCATGCATATCTTTGCATTCTAACAAAAGACTCTCGTTTCCAGATAGATCAGGATACGCATTTATTTCTCTAGAATATGGTATGACATTGCTCGAGATAAGGATGGCTACGAATGCACTTGATTAAATAGAACGGGACAAATTCTAAGGGTACAAGTTAAAATAAAAAAGATTACAAAACACGGGAATGTCTCTATTCAAGAATAGCTTCTGTGATTTTGTTTTCTTTAAATTAATTGAATGATACTTATTGAGGAACAATTAAGTCGGTTGAACTCGTGTTTTTGATCGCTCTCGTGGAACTTTAGAAACACTAATACGACTGTCTACATTGATCTTGTCAATTGCCGTCGATGAGTTTGTTTGAGGACTTTTTTTTATCGGTCGTACTTGAACTGCTGGCCTTTTCACTTTTAGCACGCTGATACTACCAATACTTGCTGCGCGCGGTCTTTGCTTCAAAGGTGGATCAAAATCAGTTCTCTTCACCAATCGGTCACCCATATTTGCCACTTGAGTACCGTTATTTCTTATACCTAGAGAGGTTTCGTGTGAGTGTTGCTGGCTGCTGAGTTTGTGCAAGTTCGCATCGATACTTTGAGCTCTTGGCATATTATTTCGTGATATTTTCACGATAGTAACTCGACTAGTGTTCGGTAAAGATTTATCTGCTGTTGGTGATGGGACATTCTGACTTTCATTTGTTTCATTTAGATTTGCTACTTTACTGACTCGATGAACTTTTACTTGAGAATAACGAGCGGTGGGTACTCTACTATTATCATTTTGATTAATTGGTGGTTTAATTGAGGTATTTCCATTTTCTACTGGTTTCTCATCATTATGAACTTTACTGACAGTTATACCACCTTTACTTTTCGGTGAGGTTGCCGACATAGGTATCACTTCATTATCATTGATTGTATTTTCGCTTCGGATAAGTTCTTTCACATTTCGAGATCTTCCTAATATGTCATGTGAACTTGATAGGAGATTATTACGTTGCTCTATGGTTTCATAGTTCGCTTTTCTTCGTCGTCGACGTCGTGCACCAGGACTCCTATTACGAAATCAATTTTGTTCGACTTAAAGCTATTTGATTACTAATGTTTTTAGTATTGGAAGAAGAGAACAATTATACTTCAGCTAACTGATTAGATCCCTAAATTTTAATGAATGATTAGACAAAATGAGAATTTGTTAATCTATAGTCACAGAACTCTATTCATGCTTTCGATGGTCAACCATTGGTTTATAAAATGCTCGTACTCATGTTGCCCGGTTTTGACTTCAATTTCGGGTACAATATTGTGATTCTGAGATTCAAGAGGTGAAAAACATAGAAAATCCTGGACATATTTTCCCATGAAAAACAATTTTACTCGAGTTTTTTTCTAACATTATACAGTATATAATCTATACTGTAGAATCCTGTGTTGAATTTAGAATTTCAATGGTCAATTTACTTTTAATTTATTCATCGATTTCCCTTGTCTTTTTTCCTTCTGAACGTCATAATTTGATGAAGTGAGTACGCTCACAATGATAGGATCTGGAAAATAATAATCGATCTTTAGATCTCTACGTATTTTCGAAGTATATATTGCTTAACTTTTGCTGTCCTCTGTTTTGTTAGGGTTAGTAGAAGATATATGTATATTTAAATTATATTTATCTCATAGTAAAAATCAAAATACTTACCAATACAAACAGTACAGAAGACAACAGGAACACAATAAAAGGAGCAGTAGGCCCAACAGTGATAAACCCAAAATCAATAGCCAATTGATACCGCCTCCTATTCGAATATGAATATTTAGTTAGCAGAGAAAGCTCGCACCGTGGTTCGAGTGTTTATTCCATCAATACAAAGTCACGCGCGGACGTATGAAATGTATATATACATTGTGTATGCCAACACGATTGCGACAATTATTTTTCAGATATCTCAGTACAATAAACATACAATCTTGAATTATTACTAACAGAATATGTTACTGTATTCTCTACGAATATCTCTTAATTTCTATTTCAAAAAGACATAAATGAAAACTTTTCTGGATCATCTTATGCTATGCATGAATGCATGTCATTTTCATTTAGTTTTTGATTTTTCAGGATATACGCACGCATCCATAAGCGTGAACTTCTGCATTTCGATTGAGATTCGAGTGGGCGTTCAAGATTTTTCGAACATGTTTCATTATGATCTATGTTATTGTTGAATACAAATGAGTTGTCTGAACCATAGATGCAATAGTATACTTTCTAACAACAGGTAGATTTTTATTACAGCTAAATCACTGAATGTAATAGGAGACTATAGGATTTCAACCCGAGATGCAAGTTCGATTTTAATTAAATCAGTAAAAATAATACGTGGAAACTAATTGTAGCTCATGCATTACACTATATGATCTGAAAAACGTTCATCGATACTTGTTTTTCAACAGGAAGATAATGGACATTTATAGAAAAATTGAACGAGACATGGTTCTAAAAGAAATTTAAGATTCCATCTATTTTCTGTACTGAGATATATGGAAAATAAAACTATCACACTCATTTTTATATAGTTGACATCGAAGTATTTAGAGTAATGCTTTGGATTCCAAATCTTCAAAGTATTGCATTTTTATTTTTTTATAAAGATAGGCATCATAAGCATAATATGAAATAAACTTAAAATTCAGCTAAAAGCAAATGGGCGTTACCTGAACTGCGTGTCGTCGTTACGGTGGTTCTGAAAATATTAAAAAAAAATTAATTTTAATTTGACTTAGGATCATGATTAATCCTTTGAATACGGCTAACGCGAATTTGGGTCCTAATATTTTGAGACCTGAATAACTTTAGAAAACATGATTTCTTGATTATTTAATGGCATGAATTACATGAATATTTGGTCTTAGGATATTTGTAAGCTTAAGATTATCTATATATGGTGATGAATATTGGTTGTTCCCTAACATTTCTGCCAATCAGCATGTGATTTCATGGATTAGAGCATAAGGAACCTGGCGAGCAAGTGTTTTTTTTTATCACATGGACAATCTACTTGCATTGTAATGGAATGATCAACGTGATATTAAAATGTTATCTACACTTCATTAACTAAGTATGGTTTCAACTGGAAAAGTTGATTTTATAACGAAAGAGCAGAAGATAAAACCTCTTTGTGTGAAAGAATATAATGAGAACATGAGTTCAGTCGATAGATTTGACATGCAAATAAGATTATGAGAGTGCATAGGTCGATCAGTAGCGATAGAAAAAGTTCTTTTTTCATTTGCTGGATCTCCGTATTTATAATGCATATGTTTTTTTATACAAATTGAAAAAAATGACAGTCTTCGTTTAACTACTTATCAACTTGCATTGGTTCGAGAAATGATTGGAAAATAGGGTAGTCAGATGTAAAGTTCAATCGGTCGAACATCTTCTGAAAGACCACTGCGACTAGCAGTATGGCATTTCCCTTCGAGCATTGCCTCAACAGCAACTCAGCCGAATCCCAGAAGAAAATGTTACGTTTGTACCAATACTGTGAGAAGAGCAAAGTTAAGAAGAGATACTTCGTATGAATGCATTGAATGAGATGATGGATTTTGTCGTATGGACTATTTTAAAGACTATTACACTCTAAAAGCATTTAAATCATGTATTTTGTGATCTTCTCTGCAAAATAAACGTTAGCTTGAAATTATAGAAACCTTTACTATATAAAAATAATCCCGTACTCAAAGTTTTGTATTGTTCACAGTAGCACTAAGAAATAAAATACATAAAAACAAAATTAATTGAGAATTTCAGAAGCCGTTTTGATCGATCTGAAGGAAGAATTCATACCACACACGCCAAAATTTGTGCTGAGACATACACCAATAAAAATTCTAATGGATCCAATAGCTCTGCAATCACTTAAACCTCAATTCGAACAGATTAATATGTAAGCAACAGGTATATATAAATAGAGCTTTGATCTCGAGTGTACTATCATTTATTTTCTACGACTTCTTAAAGCCCAGATTTTTACTAGACCAATTATACTCGCTTAAAGCCAGAAAGCTGGTCGGATGAGTTTAGCGATTCGCGAAAATTTATTAAGACTTCATCTCCAAGTGGACCTTTTCGACTTCAAATTAACAGAGATTTGGATAGAGTAAATGTTCCTAGTTCTCGAGGTCTTTCGTTCAAACTCTATGAATAATTGTAAAAAAAATACTATCTATGAGCTCGAACTTATAGTTTGTTTAAAACTTCTACGCGGTTGTTGAAATAAGCAATTTACAACTTTTTAGTTATAATATCTTCCTTTTAGTCCCTGATATTATTTTCTGTTTTTACGATCATCACATACTAAGCAGAAAAGTACCTAAAACTATTATGTTGAGCATTTATATCTATTTCAACGTTATCATATGTGCTCAAGCAAAGTTTCCAATACTTTCACCCATCATATTGCTTCAATGTATATCCATTATTTTTCGTAAAAAAAGAGGCGAAGTGGGTAGCCTGCCTTTCATATTATCAATCATTTTGATTGAATAAGTAAAAGCTGACCAACATTAATCTACTTTTATATGGATTGGTGACAGTCAGAAAATGATATAAGGAACAAGGATGAAGTCCCTACTGTTTGGATTTCAGTTATTATCAAATTTGAAATCTGAATCAAATCTCAAAACCCAAGTCCAAACATCGAACCATTCGAAGGTTTTGGATTTGCCGTATTCACAATTAAGTGACATCTTATCCTTTTTCCAAATAGACAACACAAATAACTCACGTCGTAGCGGTAGTACTTGTTGTTGATGTTGAGCTTGTGGACGTTGTCGAAGTTGTGGTCGTGGTTGTCGTTGTTGTTGTCGTTGTGGTCGTTGATGTCGTCGTGGTCGTTGTCGTTGTCGTAGTTGTAGTCGTGGTTGTTGTCGTCGTCGTCGTGGTAGTTGTCGTCGTTGTTGTAGCCGTGGTTGTCGTCGTTGTTGTGGTCGTTGTTGTCGTCGTAGTTGTATCTGTGGTCGTTGTTGATGTCGTGGAAGTTGAAGTTGACGTTGTGGTTGTTGTTGTAGTTGTGGAAGTTGAAGTGGAGGTAGTGGTCTTTGATGTTGTCGTGCTAGTGCTAGTAGAGGTGGTGGTGGCGCTGGATGTTGTAGTTGTTGTGGTTGTTGTTGTTATGCAATTTGCAGCTGAGGTAACCACAGTAAACGTGACACAATACTGTGCAGATTGCACTTGTTCCCTAAATGGAAGAACATGGTACTATAATATTTGGTAAGGAAGTATATGACGGGCTTACTCAGTGAAGGCAATTGCGCACAATACTTGAGGTCCAAGCTGACTTAATTGTGGTGTCCAAGTGAATATGACATAGACAAAAGAATCATTAGTCGGGGAATAAGTTAAATTTCCAGCTTCCATACCAGTGATCCCGTTTGATACAATCAGATCAGAAATATCAGCGATGTCAGGATCACACTGATTTGCCACAGTTATATTAAACGTATTCGTAACACCGACTTTTACTTCCAAACAACCTGTGAGAGGAATAATGATAGGCGCTATTGTACAGGACGGCTGTGGCATCACATAAATCAAAAATTGTACTGGCACAGAACTCATTGGAGTAGTGCTAGTTGAGTTTACAAAGTCTTCCACCTGTGGAAAAGAAAATATTTGATTTAGCGATTGGATTACAGAGTTTTTTTAAAATAACAAAAATATTATTTCAGCTCAAAAGTTCTCCAATAGATCTTACACTTCGACGGCAGTATTCAGACAATAATATGCACGTCAAATTTCTTGCCGAAAAAGCGAATTATTATGTAACAGAGGTGCTGTTTGATTCCCTGACAAAGTCGTAACAAATGGCTCTTGGCGAAAACAAATAGTATGACCTGTTCGTTCAGTATTACATGGCTCTTTCTAGAAGTTTACCGAATCCTTTTATTTTCATACCGTAAATACATCCGAAAAAAATATCATATTTATTTGTTCTTATTCTGACTCGATCGATTTTTCGCTCATGTGCATTCAAATTTTGATTTGATTCTGCAAAATATTAATTAGTACACATTCTCAGTTACTGTCACATTGAAGAAAAAAGTGTTTTGTATCACTTTTAATGAAGCACACAGTATCAGTATCCTTGGTTTCTAAAAAATACTGTGATTAAGAATCATGATCCGTGTTTTGAACTCATCTTTCAAGAATAGTGGTTACTCAATCTCATTTGCCTAAACTTGCCTTGATATTGCTATCTGACCTACTTACGTAGAGCACGATAAATTTTTATTTTTGTGAGCATACTAAGTTTTTCAATGAGTCATATTGGACTCCCATCATTAAGAACACATGAATTTCTAGTTATATCCTTTAAACATTAGTGAGCATGATTTCTGCAGAAAAGAGAACAGTACATCTTCAAAAACAAGATTTATCCTATGCATCGAAATCCAGCCAATGTGAGTTTAAAATACTGAGAAGCTGGGTGTAGGTGCGAGTTAAACGTGTCTCTACTCACATCTACACCCACACGCTAAAGCATCTGAGCGTTACTCAATCGAATTTTTTGAGAAAGCGCTAGTGATCACGTTCTAACGAAACACTTCGATCTATATTGGACTATGGTTAGTTCACCATAGCCTGCCCACGAGCAAGAAGAAACTGAATATCGAACAAAATCGAGATAGATGACATGGGGACTATATTTACCTGGATAGACACGGCATACCAAGTGTCGGGAACTAGTCCCGTAAACGACAAAGTGCAATTGGACAAAGTTGTTCCAGTGGGTACACTACTTGGATAGCAAATACCACCGCATTCATCAATCGCCTGAACACTCGGGTACGATGAAGTTATTGGTATAGTTCCTGGAGTTTCTGCTGTTGTTGTACCTTTTGGACACGAAGATTTTGGTGGCTGATTGCATGTAACACCAGTGCATGTGGTCCCTGAACAAGATGGACAGGTACATGGACAATTACCTTTGCAGGATGTAGAACAAGACTTAGTAGTACATGGATTTTGAGTGGTTCCCCATGATCCTCCTCCGCGTCTGCGTTTGTTTCTTATATGAGCAGTTTCTCCAGATGTAGTTAATTTTCTGTAATTGTTGGTAGTGAAGTCATTGTAGGACCTTTCGTATTCATGAGCTAGTCTTCGTTTTCGTTGCCCAGGTATCTTCATGGACCATCGACAACGAACATCATCACCTGGATTGACATCCGATACAGGTATTTTAATCTGAGTTGTTTGATTAACAATTGCATATTGTGGAGAAACGACCGTTGCTTCAGGTGGGGTATTGATAAATCCGTCAGATCGAAATCGAAGATCGATGAATGTAACAATGGACCAGTATAGGCCACTCACAGGAGGATCTTCAAGTGCTGTCCAAGCACTTCCTTGAAATGCTAAGTAAAAATGTGTACCAGCTGTCAGTGAAATATTCACTGATCGTGAGCTTGACATCATACCCAGCGATAAACTAGTTGACACACAGTCTGTTAAAATATTCACAGGCTTAGTGGAATACCCACCGTCAGTTCCGCAGCTAGATACGCATATCAAATTAGTGTTTGCTCCACTCCGCCCAGGAGTCGTAATAGGTACGTTGTTCGCACAAAGAATAGTCGGATACGTCCATGAGTAGGACTGAATAATAGTTATTAATACTGAACTTGAATTGACGAAGGGGTATACAGGTTTCCACGTGATGGTGCCACCATTGAAATGAATTCCATCGACAGCAAAACAGCACAGTAGGAAATGAAAAAGTCCAATAATCATTCAACTAGTATTTGTTTCGTTAAATCAAGATGAAACAACTAATCTAAATTTTGCAACACGTATAAGTATTTCTTAGAAAAAGTTCCCCATACGAGCAAAAAAAACGTGTTTTCATTTTAGTGTTGAAGTTTCATCACATAAAGGATGCGAATCAAGCTGCTCCTTGCCGAAGCTTCACAAAATTGCTAGACACCTACAAGTATTCCGTGATGAGAAGCCCATCGCTACTTATACCGATTTTACAAAACGCTTTGACTAGCATTGTGATTATTACGAAACAAAGAATTGGAATCTCTATTGCAAATGCCCTGTTCGACTCGTCTTTCAGTCATTATAATGCGTTTAAAACTGAAACCTAAAATAATCCATTCTGAGGTGGATGCTAAGTTTTAAATCTCGTAATTTTGAAACTGTGTATGAGAGTGAGCGTGAGTAATGTGTTAGTTTTATGCTAGCATAATTCGGAAGCTTTGCGAATGCTTTGAGAGTAGGGGTAAAAATATGAGTTTAGTATAGGTATTGGTTTGGGAGGCATTGGCACGGGCTCCGGAGTTCAGATATGTCTTGTTAGCAGCTGTTGGAGGAGCTGGTGAATATTAATAGACTAGAATCGTGAATAAGCGATTCAATCGGTATTTTTAGTCCGTTTGGAGCAGACATTTTGCGCCCTGTGCGTGAAGGCAGAGGAGGTCACGTTGCCGAAGAACTTTTGAAAGTGAGGAGAATGCAGACTGTCTGAAAAGTCTTGCTGTTTTTGACCAGCAGTCGCCAGATTGAGGTTTGATTCTGACAATTAAAATTTTTTGACATTGGACATCAAACACCTAAATCAATTTTAACGTCTTTCAGCATATACAAGTTTTTTCTTGTGTTTCATCAAAAGAAAATAGCTTAGCATCGACCTAGAATTCATTCATACAAGAAGGTGAAATGTCATCTTTTAAGTCTACAATGAACAGCAGTGTCCAATGACTGAAGTTTAGGAATTCTTCCGATACCTACAAGTCCCAGCGAAAAGAGATAATAACTTCGAGGAAACGAGAATTGATCAACGGAGCCATGAATTATCCTTACTCACTACCCTATCTATTTCTTCAAATTACACAACAAAATATGTAAACCGCAAAAATACCAAACCTAAACATCCTTCACGTTCATCTCAAACATCCTTACTATAGCTCAGAGGATCATCACTATCCGGGGAACTTAAGTATCTTACAGAACTGATCCTCTTTATCTAAGCAGGGAACTGATATTGAAAATGCAATTCCACGGCCCATCTACAGTGAAACTAACATCCAGTGACTGGGGAACAGACACTTATCGAATACACTTTCACAATCTTTCTCGACAACGGAATTATGATAGTTCTCCTGACAGTACCAAGGTACTGACCTGACTACCGTCACGGCATCAACCCACATTTCCTTCAAGGAACTGGGGAACTGATGTTAACAGTAGACGATTCCCCTTCATTGCGGACATAGCAACATAACAACCTCTTCCAAACTCAGATAACGGTTGCAAAGAAGTATTTTTTTGTGGGCAGAAACTGCGCCTGAAAAAGATCCAGGGAATTATCAGCAGAACTATCATAATTCCTCTGTTACCCGGCGCTTTTCAGGAGCCAATATGAATTAGAACGATGAGGTCAGAGAGAACAGCTCCTGGGTTACTCGAAGGATGTCGAATGGCTCCCTAGCAGGTAACTTTGTTAGAAGCATGGTAGTCGTTTCGTCGTATTTTTCACGACTGTGGTGTTGGTTACGTAAATCCCTTGTATAGGAATTGCCATCAGTTCCTAGGTTTTACCTGAGAAGATTCGGTGTTATATCGACGGTAGTTAATCCCTATCGGAGGAATTCAGTGATTATGTAGGTATTTTGTTTAATATGTTAGTGACAAGGTACTGTATGATTTGCTGTTTGTTAGGGAGATAGCTGGGTATTGGGAGCGATTCTTTTACTGCGTGTAGGACAATCGCCGATTCCTTGAATGACTTTTCGTTTATTGCTGGTGTTTGTAGGAATCGGAAGCCTCCATCTTTTCTAGTGTAATTGCGCAACTTTTTTTAAAGTGTTCAACTTTATTTTTAATGAAGCTGAACGTTTATCCCTTGTTAAAAAAAAATTCCGTGAATTCATATTAAAAAATCAATTTCTTTTACGAATATTTACCTAAAAGATTCACTTTCAGAATATTTGAACTAGTATTTTAAGACAAGGATGGAAATTGATAATTTAGTTTTACTCTTGATTCTCCTTTGAAATAAATATTTTGCAAATTACACCCAGAGTAATCTTAAAAAACGACAGGTAAAGGTTGAAATGAGAAGAAAATGAATTGATTCAACAGCAAGCTCATTCTTTATGAGATGCTGCTAGTCTTTTTACTAAATCTTGACACTCTCGATTAAATGTATTAAGAAAAGTTTAATTCATTTTCTTTAAAAATGACTCTAATATAAGATAGATCCATTTTAAAACTTATTGAATTGCTACGGAGAAACGAGCTTACAATTTAAACACATGATAATTTTTGAATTTGCCTGAAATCAAGTGTAACCATAATTACGATGGCTCAGTGTCAGTTCAATATACGGGTTTCTGTTACGTATACTAAATGTGACACTATTATTTTACAAACATTGGTGCAACGAATCTGTGAAATAAGTTAGAAACAATTTTCTAGTTAGCATGGAGCAGTCGTGGAGTGGTTGCATCACTCAACGAAATGCCTTAGCGCGGTGCGCATATCCGGTTTGAATGTGATAACCGTGCTGCCAGTTACAGCAACATTCGAGTTCGTCACCATTTTTGTAAAGTTTATTGGATTCATCTAGGCATACAAACAGTCAAATACAGCTATAAAATGAACGCTGATCTTAGAACAATTCGTTTTTTAACTCATGCGTCGTCCTACTTATTGATTACTTTCTGGTCAGGAAAAGTGGTTGTAAACGTCGTATATATTATATTATGATGATTACGAATCGCCAATATGTTCATAGTTACGTTTTCGAGAACATAGGTTATTTCCAAGAAGCTCATACTGCTCACATCTATATTCATGGGTCTCATAACCGTATTTAAAATAAATAGGGCTATGATATAACTGGAAAACGAATTTAAGTTTTAAATATTTTCTAGCACACGCTTCCAAATATAAATCAACATGCACTTCGCGTTACGTTCAAACACTGACTTCAGTGGGAAAATGAAAATTGTATAGCTGAGCGATTACTGTAGTACAAAGGCTATAAGTTTCTGTACATGGTTCATATAGAAAAATACTCACCGTTTCTTAAGAATAATAATGATTACATTTCTACACAATAAATCTTCTATTTATATAAAACTCGATACAAATTCTCTTCTTTGTTAAAAAAAACAAAGCTTATGTTTTGTTTTTCGAATCAGTGTCTTAAAATACTGTTTTTTTTCTATACATAATCAATAAAAATAACTAATGGGATTCCTTCATTCCAATCGAAACAGAATAGAATAGAATAATAAAGATATAGTAGGTCTTCTCAAGGACTGTACCGTTTCAATCAATGAAAGCCATACTCACATCAAAACTTGAGGGTGTGGGTGTGGGTGTGTATTAATATATAAAGAATGAAGCTACGACTAGTTTCGATCCTTTCTCAAGGGATCATCATCAGGTAGATTCAGCACTGCATTATAGAATAAATTAAAAGGAAAAATTTCGAACAATTTCCTTCTACATTTAAACTAAAAGCAAGCAGAGAATTCTTAAATACAATACTGGTGTGTATTAATATATAAAGAATGAAGCTACGACTAGTTT
This sequence comes from Rotaria socialis, assembly GCA_905331475.1. Taxonomy (NCBI): domain Eukaryota; kingdom Metazoa; phylum Rotifera; class Eurotatoria; order Philodinida; family Philodinidae; genus Rotaria; species Rotaria socialis. The sequence goes on from CAJNYU010003496.1 coordinate 50,114, forward strand.
CGATCCTTTCTCAAGGGATCATCATCAGGTAGGTTCAGCACTGCATTATGGAATAAATTAAAAGGAAAAATTTCGAACAATTTCCTTCTACATTTAAACTAAAAGCAAGCAGAGAATTCTTAAATACAATACTGGTGTGTATTAATATATAAATTTAAGTTTTTAAGAAAATCAAGATCGACACGACGCGTTTCTAAACTTCTATATATAGATATCTCGATCTCAACGATGAACTCAAGAACAGCTTTATGAATTGTTTAATGATTTTTTTTGAACTATGGACTGCATTATAGAGCGCCCTCTCTTATGCGAAATAGCTTCCTTAATGTAAGTGGCTCTTTTATGATGACTCAGCATTGGAGAAAAGGAAAAAGATGATAGGTATTACTTTTTAATATATAGTAAATGAAATTGGTTTATTCTTCGTTATTAATCGTTAGAAAATATTAAAAATTGATTATTATGAAAGAGAAATTTTTTTTGAATATAATAAATCTCTGAGAATAGCTTTTATGTACCTGATGTAATTAGTAAATGTATAGACAGCAAGGAAAAGAAAAAAAAAAGAATTTTGAAATGAAGCTTAATTTTTATCAATGGCTCGAACGATTGAAGAAAAAAAATGAGAATTTATTCTTTGTTCTATTTTAAATATTTTTGATAATAATTCTATAGAAATACTCTTAGATATTGGAGATATTATTTGAAGAAAAGAAATTTAATTTAACATACCTGTTATTTATTAAATAAAGGAGCAGTATTCGTCGTAGATTTTAAGGGGAGAGGAAGAGAAGTAGAAATATACTTTACGATTTCGGGAAATGATGTACATTTGCTGGTGAAGATCCGTTTTTTATAGTCTCATCCGGAGAGTGAATTGGAGAAGATAAAAAAAAAAGAATTTATTATTTTACGATTGGATATTATACGAAATTGAACATTTGTATTGGGTGAAAAATGTATTTCCTTGAGAGAAAAAATCAAATAAATACAAGAGAGTGATTGAGAGAAATTATGAAAAAAAAGAGAGATGATTGCCTGACTGATAATGATCAATCCATCAATGAAGATAATGGATAAGTAAAAGAGGTGTCAGTGATTTTCACACCTTCGAACATTGTCGAATTCATTGGGATCAGCCATATTAATGGATACGATCTAATTGCTTTCGAAGATGAATATGAATACAACCAAGATTCGAATTCTTTTAACATTAAGACAACAATAGTTTCAAAATAAATAAGTTTTAGAGCAAGTGACGATCATATAATGACCTTTTACCCGTTTATTTTTCATCCATGAATAAATATCAAGTGAAAGAGGAAAAGAAAAGGAAATTGAATTGAACTACATTATCATCTGTTTTGATGAACAAATATTTTTTTTTCCAAGTGAATTTTGAAAAATATCTCTGATAATATAATGGATTCTTTTTTTTTATTCCAAAACATGACAATAAGAGAGAGAGATAGAGATAATATTTTTCCAAAAAGAAAGCTTATTCTTTTATCTGAAGAATTTTCTGAACAAGAATAATTTTTCTTTGATTATTATGAAGTGAATTATTTTTGAATTATTGAATTTCATTTATTCTTTGTATATTTATAGATTGAAGAACGAAACAGTCAAGAATTTCATATTTATTTTATGAATAAATCAAAATATATTTATGATAAGAAAATTGTAAATTTTTTTCTTTATTTCTTTTTGTTATATGTTCCATAAATAATAAATCAGACGATAAACAAAAATTAAATCTTTTATTTTTATTATTATGTGAAAGACAAAGAAAGAAAACGAAAAGGAAAACAACCAACCAACGAAAAGAGAAACAAAGAAAATGGAAATCATTTGACAAAATGAAAATATGGAAATAAGTGCCATCTATATCTGAACGCAAATGATATTTCGACCTATTCACTTGGATCGATTCATGGACTATTATTATTCCTCTTGGTCTTGTTTCTAAAAATAAAAATTCAATCGACGATCCTATATTTCAATCAAGTCAAAATAATTCAAAACTAAAGATTACAGCCATTAAGTCTCATACATTGATGACACTACGTCACTTAACAAAAATTGATCGCAACAAACTAAGTGACCGTAAATAATATCAATCATCTAAACTTAGTCATCTCCGTTATGAAAAAGTGATATATCATCACAAACATTCGAAAAAAATCAGGAACTCTTCATAGAGTTGTTTTACACAAAAAGAAAGAAAAAACTAATGCATTTCGTACAATAGAAAATTAATTGGCTATTTCTCGAATTGAACAAAAGAAATTCAAAATATCGATATGATATCAACGAATCTTAATTCAGCATGAAAAACTGATATAAAATATTGTATTTAAATCGTCTCACAAAATAATTTCAAGACATTTTCAGTCAAAAAAATTCCAATGAAAATTGCTTCAAAGGCATAACATATAATTTCAACTTCTGCCAAAAAAATCAGAACGGTTTGAGATAATGAAACAATTTCAACAGATTCTGAATCAGCACGAAAAACACATGAAAAATATGTTCTTTTAAACATCTGGAGACGTTTCTAAAGGTTTTTCAGAAGTCTTCTAATAAATAAAAAAATCCCACAAATATGTTTTCTACACCAGCCTCGAAAATAAGAACGGTAATAGCTATCGACATAAACTCGACGAATTCTGAATCAGCATCGAAAGCTGATAAAAAACTACCTCTTTCAGACGAGAGGAGACGTTTCGAAAGGGTACTCAGAGGTCTAAAAAAACAAAATTGCTGTACAATGAAAAATGAAGATTATTCCGATCCAGAAAATGAACGGTAACTGATATCGCGTTGATCTCAACGTATCCTAATTCAGCATGAAAATTAGATATAAAATGATGTCTTTCGAGCATCCGGAGAGGATTCCAAAGGGTTCTCAGAGATCTAAAAATAATCAAAATTGCCGTACAATGAAAAATGAAGATTATTTCAGTCGAAAATAAGAACGGTAATAGGTATCGAGATAAACTCGACGGATTCTGAATCAGCATCGAAAGCTGATATAAAATAACCTCTTCCGCAAGAGAGGAGAGGTCTCCAAAGCGGTTTTCCAAAATCCAAAATATTGAAAAAAATAGCTCAAAAGTGCATTTTAGAACTGCCCTGAAAATAAGAACCGTAATAGGTATAGAGATAATCTCGACGGATTCTGAATCAGCATCGAAAGCTGATATAAAATAAGCTCTTTCCGAAGAGAGGAGAGGTTTCTGAAGGGGTTTTGCCAAATCCAAAATTTTCTAAAAAATAGCTCAAAAGCGCATTTTAGAACTGCCCTGAAAATAAGAACCGTAATAGGTATCGAGATAAACTCGACGGATTCTGAATCAGCATCGAAAGCTGATATAAAAAAATGTCTTTCGGACGAGCGGTGAG
>CAJNYU010003501.1:0-22724 GCA_905331475.1 Rotaria socialis
CATTTTGCTTGTAACAATAGAATATTATGAATAATGAGATAAACGACACGAAACAAATATTCTTTTTATTTTTCTAAATGATTACTATATCTTCGAGTTATAGAGAGATAAAGAAGGAATAGTTCTAGAAGAGACCAGAACCATAGTCCATTTCTTCGTCTGCTTCGATTTGTGCTTGTATTCGTTGTTGATCTTTACGCTGTCGGATAGCTTCGGATCGTTGAACATGATTTTCAGCTTTTTCTATTCGTTTCCAATCTTTTTCAAGAAGAGCGTCCAATAAATTTTCCGTGATTGGTATTCCAGCTTGATGAAAAAACTTAACAAGTCCAGATCGGCCACGATTAAAGAAAATTGAAGAAATTGCAGCTGCACCTCGTACAGATCGGTAACCATGATATTTGGCCTTTGACAAAATTGACCAAACTACAGAATTGATAGATTCATTAGCATTTTGTGTCATGCCTCTAAGGCAACGACGTAGTAACGATGGATCAGTCAGTGATTCAATCATAGGTGTAAGAATGTCGAGGAAAACCTGTGAAGTGTTATTGAACTTTAAAATCATGCATCACAAAAGTATACTTTCATTTACCGCGTCCAATCGTTTCGTATTTTTTACATGATCTGTTCTTTGTGACGGCGAAACATGTTTGTCTCTTTGATAAGAACACCAAGAATCAAAGCCCGTCGGACAACATGCATGTTGAAGCTCACGATCAGACTGTTTTATATTATGTAGAAAAGCTGCCCGACAATATCGTTGCATTGTTAAAACTGCTTGGTCTTGATCAAGATCTACAAAAAAATGTGATTTTGTAATTAAATCTAAAAGAACAACTGCTGTACTTTTAACTATTGCACTGGATTGTCGAATTGCAATGCCATAACTGTCAGCTAACTTGTGTTCCATCAATTTGGTCATACGACCAACTCCACCACCATACATCTTACCATCAGCTAATCGTCGTCGTCGTCGTCGTTGTCGTCGTCGTGTAACTACTCTTCTAGTCGATGCCGCCAACAATGAAATATTAGTATCATCTTCACTTGGCGATTGTTGATTTGAATCCGACGACTCGTCATTTGTTACTTCACTATCTTTTGCTGTACCAATTACTGATGCCAAATTCTCTTCAATTGGTTTCTCAAATCCACTGTGCCGATTTTTTAAAGTTTTCAGATGAGTAGAAACTCGCTTTTTCACGTGATTGATACAGTCCTCCTTAATAACCACATTGGCTTCATATTGTTCAGGAGAAAGCTGTGATAAATTACTCTCATTAGCATTTTCATCTATAAAATCAGAATAAAGATCATTATTAAGAGTATTTGATAGAGTAAAACCTTTGAGTAATTTCTTGATGTAAGTGAGTTTGACTGATTCATAAGCACTTGAATCGCCGTCACTTATCATATGTTTGTAACGTAATCCTAAAATATAGTTCTAAGTAATATATCTACAGAATAAATAGTATGATTGCTAAAGTCAATATTTGCATTGCAGTATGTTTATTTTGTTAGAAAAATATCTTTTAAATTAAAATACTGAAATAGATGTTGAGTTTTTTCTAATGTATACAATACTATGGATAATAAAAAATAAAAGGAGTCGACTACCCTACCTTTCTCGAGAGATCTCTCGAAAATTTTTCTTGCTCCTTCCTTTTCCATGCCACCAGAAGTGCCATCCCATGTCTTTGAACATGTTGATTGATGGGTTGTATACTAAAAAGAATATTTATCTTCTTGAATAAAAAAAACCTTCATCACTCACCCATCTTTCAAATTGAATTGTTGTTAATGTTCGCTTTTTTCCTTCACATAACTCACATCGTTTACTCACTGTTTCAAAATCCAAACAATATCCGGATTCAGCGTCAATGAGAAAAACTATTCCATATAGAGATTGATGTCCTCTTTTCTTCCAAGTACCATCAAGAGAGATAGTTAAGTCCATAACAACGTTTAGTTCGCATTGATTAGCACGACGGACATCATCGATTAAACATAAGAAGTCCTGATGAGCAAAATAAAATAATTGATCATACCTAAACGAGTCAACTATAGATTCACTTTAGAATATTAACTAACTCACAAATTGTGAACTTGTTTATAGAAGTTGTCTCTATGTGGCGTACTTAATCCTAGTAATGATAATAAAAAATGAGTGGCATCGTAACCAATGCCACTAATAGCACCGGCACTGTAAAGACAGTGGTTTGGTTCTTGTATTCCATTTGATCTAGTTGGAAAGTTTGTCAAGTTGGTAGTATGATCACAGATCGAACACTTTAAAGCATTTTTATGAAATAAACCGAAATTCATTTTAGTATCAATAATTAGTTCGAGTCGACCACCTTGACAGACATGAGCAGATTCAATACATTCTTTGAGGTGGCTCATATCAAATATTTGACTTGATCGATTATTCGTCTCATAATTCGAAGCACTATGAATTACAGATATGTCATCGCATTAATTACACATGGTAAAGCTTACCTTTCAACGGATAATTTTATCTTCTGAACACTTCTTGAGGACTTGGAGCTTCCACTAACAATTTCTTTTACAATATCAGCAGTAACCCGAGGTTTCCGATAAACATCTCTTGATATTATTGAATTCGATTCTGATGAAATTGATGAAGACCGAAGAATTCGACTAGATGGACGGATTGGTGAATCCATCTCAAAATTTTCATCGAAAAAACTATCATCCGATGACATTCTTATTAAAAAAATCGTTAACAACGATCAAGAACCATTACTTAACGAATTTCGAGCCAAGTCGGTTACTGAATCGATTGGCTAACACCTACAGTTGAATGACTGCAGGAAAATGCTTCTAAAATTGTTAGTCAACTCAAAAACACTTCAAATCTCTTCCCAACTACTCATAACATTTTTTAGAACACAGTCAAAACAATTATCATAGATGACGCCAGTTACAGATCGTCTTATTTTTTGCAACATTTATCATAGTTCAATTGGAAAAGCGATAGTTGTTTGCATAAAAATAATGAAAATATCGAAAAAGGGTATTTTTTCTGAATTTAGCTTTTTACATGATTACAATGAAAGACGTATACTGCTTCTAAAAATTGAAACCGAGAAAAATGAACAATAGCAAAGTTGTAACGCTTAAAATTCTCTATCGAATGGTATACAGGACATTGTTTTTTCAGTATCGTCATAATGATGAAAACATCATTGAAAGCGGCTGAAGTGAAAAAAAACGCTATCGGAATCATAGTATTCACTGAGACATAGTATACACAAATCTCTTCGTTCGAGTTCATTTTAATTTCATCTGATAGAGGGAAGAATTCCCTATCGATTGATATATAAACAATTATGTATCGCTTTTACTTTATGTTCGTGGCGAGTTCGAAAGTAAAAGGACCCTAGACCCAATTTTGGACCAAAATTTCGACCTTGATGCAACTATGGCTCGGCCTAGGGAAGTCAGATGAGTGAAAAATTTGGAGCATATATGTAAAAAATTATGCTCTATCGAATGAGACTGAAAAGAAAAAAAAATAACATCCACGACCCCCCCCTTAATATTCAAATAATATCTATATATGATTTTAAATTTTCAAGAAGTTATTTTTCTTTGAGCTTATTTGTATACTATAAGAATTTGTCATAGTAAAAAAACATAAAATAAGATAACGTAGTATTGTATTAAAATTGTTTTTTAATTCATGCAGATTTGATCGCTGAACTCCGTTGTCGTGTTAGATTCAAGTAGGGAGCGTGATTGAACCAGAAAAAAATTATAAAAGTTACGAAATCATAGAAAAAAAAGAAAAATTTGACTAAAAATTTTGCCAGTAATCGTCAATGCGTACAGTTTAGAAGCTTTGCCACCATTTTAAAAAGTTTACAATTAGTGCATTTTGTAGATCTTTTCTTTGTGCAATTTCTGACAAAGTTTGACGTCTGGTCACATCTTCTACAGATGATACGGATCGATACACTAAAACCTATCATTTGTCACATATGATGTGCTCAAAATAAAAAATCGTGTTTTTCACTATCAAATATGAATCAATCAGAGATGTAAAATATATGAATTTGTAGTCCGTAAAAATCTCTACAAACTGCATAGATTTAATATCTATTCATAAACTTCTTTAACTTAGGATAGGGTCCATTCGGATGAGTCACTAGTCGCAATTTTGAGTAATACCCTATCAACACTAAATTCCCTACAGTTAAGCCAAAACTTCACAAAAACACAACTTCCTGTATACCATTCGATGCGCCTTTCACCGCTCTACAAAATGACATTAAGAGTTTGTCAATTCAAATGTGGTCACCAAATCCGACAGGGTCCTTTGCATATATTAGAATGAAACTTTTGTACGGCACCGTAAACGGGACTGAATTTTCATGGTTTACGGCTGTTTGTGCTCTGTAGTCTCATGATCATACGGTTCGTATTACTGCGCCAAATATTACGGCAAATTTTCGGCCGTAAAATAGTCGTAAAGTAACGGTAAATGACAGTATACGAACCGTGCTGTTAGACCTGGGTATACAAGGAATTTAATTTTTAATTTTTACTGTTTAGTAACTATCTCTACTGACGTTAAACTAAGATAAAAAATATACGTATTTGATGACAGATTTCATTTGTCGAATAAAATATTGTATTCATAGAAACTATGAATTTATTTATGTTACTCGATACACTAAAATGCGAAAAGCATAGTTATATGTATTTGTATGTCAACTGATAAATAGATAAAAACAATTTTTTATACTGCCTTTATTCTATGAAGTCTATTTTGTAGAAAATATCTCTATACAGATTTGTTGAAGTGTTGCAATGTTGTTTTTCTTCTAATAGTAATTTATATGCTACAAATTAGTGTTTTATCTAAGGTTAAATTCGTCTTGATGTCGAATCAGTTAAACGTTTTTATTTTAATCGAAGTAATCATATGCTTTTTTCTATGCAAATTATGATTATAATATTTATTAATAAATACTTTGCCAAATATGATATAAAGGCTCGTTTCTTATCAGTATATGGTAGATGCAAAATACAACACAACAAAAAAGAAAATAAAGAACCAGCAAAATATTATAAATTACAAGTTACTAACAACAGCGTGCGACGAGACAGCTAATAATAATATCAACATTATATTCTACATAATGACTACACCAACTTTTCATGCTAAATCGACTGCGCTTGAAGTTGTGAAAGGTCTGAACGTAAATCTCGATGGAAAGCTTGTACTCATTACTGGTGGTACATCGGGTAGATAAACTCGATTATATTGTACTTACTAGGAATCTTTCTATCATTTAAGGTATAGGAATAGAAACAGCTCGTGCATTAGCCACAGTAAATGCACATGTAATTATAACAGCACGAGATATGAATAAAGGTGCAGAAATTGTAGAAGATCTAAAAAAATCAACTAAAAATGAAAACATCGACGTGATGGAACTCGATCTAAATTTGTTTCAATCAGTTCGAGATTTTGTTGAACGATTTCGAACGCGTAATACACCAATCAATATTCTTATTTGTCAGTAGAACATTCAATTATTGATCTAATATATTTCTATCGTTATATTAATTCAAGGTAATGCTGGTGTTATGGCATGTCCATATGGAAAAACAGTTGATGGTTTTGAAACCCACTTTGGTGTTAACCATTTAGGTCATTTTCTTCTTACAACAAGTCTTGTGCCCGAACTCAAAACAGGTAAACCATCGCGTGTTGTTGTTGTTAGTTCGCTAGCAAATAAACGTGGTGGTATTAATTGGGATGATATTAACTGGGAAAAAAAATATGATAAATGGCTTGCCTATGCGCAGAGTAAAACAGCAAATATTCTCTTTGCTAAACAATTCAATAAATTATATTCATCAGAAGGTGTTCAAGCATATGCTTTACATCCAGGTGGTATTATGACAAATTTAGTTAAGCATTTACCCATTGAAGAACAACAAGCGATGGGATGGTTTAAAGAAGATGGTACTCTGGTCGATAGATTTAAAAATGTTGAACAAGGAGCATCGACAAGTGTCTATGCTGCTTTAGCGCCGGAACTTGATAATCATGGTGGAGAATATCTGGAAAACTGTGCAATAAGTCAAGGAGTAAATCCAGATATGACAACATTCTGGGGTATGGGAATACACGCAGTTGATATGGAATCAGCCGAACGTTTGTGGAAACTGAGTGAACAATTAGTAAAAGTTGAATAAAAATTGTTTAAATATTAATTTTCTTCATGATCATGCTAAAAATAAAAGAACCTGATTCAAATAGATTTTTGAAGTTTTCCGCATTAAAATAAATCAAGTCAAAATAGATAACGACAAACAAAATGGCAATCGTCATATATCTAGAGCAAGAAGAAAAAACTAGAAAAATGTAGGAAGAAGCATAAAATGGTAAAGAACCTATCAACATACTATGCAATAGTGGCAAATCTATATGTACATTTCTCATATTTCCAGAAGAAAATCTGTACTATGAGTAATTCTCTTTCGAAAAACGGCAACATCTCCATAAATCTCCAAATGGAGAAATGTTTTCATTTTTTTATTCGTGCTTAGATTAGGATGCATCCGAGTGATGCTTCTCAGAATGATAAAGAAACACAGTTTTGTATATTTCTTATTCTTCTTTCATATTATACATGTGACAAAAAAACACAATCTGTTGTTCAAATAGTCTTAATTGCACTATTGATTCGGACTGATCTTTTAATAAAACGAAAACTAACACAATTAGAAATATATTGAAAGAACAATTCATGTTTTTTTTCTTTCAATAAAAAAAACTGTTTATATCATCAGGTAATCTTTTGAGAAAACATACATTCAGTATAGTCAAACTTAATAAAGTATCCCTGATCATCAATTTGAAGCAATTTTCATTAATATATCTCTACGACAATAGATATGAACTGAAACGGCAATAGTTTACTATATCTCACAAGTGCAACTGAATTCATAGTGATAGTGATAATAACTACATTTCAATCAAAATATATCAAAATTGTGCTGATTGTTAATTTATGATAGGTAAAGAAAAGATAATTATATTAATATGCTTTATCTGAAAGATGAGATCAATAATGTCTTTAGTTTTATTTTGTGTTCAACCGTGATACGCCGACACTAATTCAACTAAATGATGATAAGAAAAGGTAGAGACATAATTCAAACAACTGTTTGTTTCTAATGTGTATCGTATTTGATGTTTCTTTCATTCTGCGTTCGATGAGAAACTGTACTCACGAAGAAAAACGAATTGAATAAAGTATCTGATGTTCAATTCATATGATGTTTTTTTTCTTCTCGTTCCTTTCATTGTCAAGGTCACATTTCTTTCGTTTGCCTATTTAACGCGTTCAGGTTGTCTTTTTTTCATTGCAATCATTCGTTCTTCTCTTCTACATGTATTACAAATAGAAAGGTCACCCACGCTATAATATCACTGAATAACAAGTTATTGCTTCTTCTATTATATTCTCTTTTTTTCCTTCTCCTTCTCTTCGAGAACAAGAAGAAAACATTGAACACCAGCATAAACGTGCATTTGTCGTCATTCGTTTTTCGCCTGTTTTTCCTTCTCATTTCTCTCTACTATTTCTTGCACTTCACATATATCCAGCTCGTTTTTTCTTCTCATGCAATTTCTTAGTCATATGTTCGACATTGTCTGTGTAATAAAATAGCCAGAACAACCAACATGTCGCACAAATCCTGCCGAGCTAAAGAAAAAGAAAGTATACATAAAAAAATGTTTGGGCACTATGATTAGAGAGTATATATATATAACTATATGTGTGTATTCATTCATCTGGTGCCGTCGGTACTTCTGCAACTAATATAATTATTTCTTTTTTCCTTCTCGTTGATGTTCTACTTTATACGAAGTAAAATGAACTTTCTTTTAAAACTCGACAAATAATATTAAATTTACCAATTGATTTTAGATTTACCGATATTTTCAAAATCAATATAGAATAGACAATGTCTTCGGCAGTGGATCCATTATTTGGGCTTATTCAAATTTCTTCATCAATTAAAATCAAACGATCTGACGGTCGTATACATTTAGCTAAAGTAGTGCAACTATCATCTGAATCGAAATCTGTGGGTGTTGAATGGAACGAACATGGAGAGGTTAAAGGAAAAGAAATTTTACTTGATCTTGTATTTGAGCTTAATAATGAATTACGACCCAATACAACATTTAAACAACCAACATCAGTAATTAATCAACAAATTCGGCCAACAGCAGCTATTCCTATGCCTTCTAATGGTTTATCGTCAAGTCGACTCACGTTAGATATTGATACATTAGAACGTGAATATAATTCACGACCGCCACCAACACTTCCACCACAATTATTACAAAGGATGCAGCAACATCCTGTATCTATTCAAACAACTTCAACGCCGCTTCCCCCTCTTTCATTTAACGGGTATATTAATTTTATAAGTGCCATGATTGTTTTACTTTTGAAGTTTTTCTTTTTCTTTTAACATTCAGTAGTGTTTCAGCTACTACAGCGCATCAAAAAACAAGCTATGCACCATCTGGAACAAATAATACTGGTGCTGTTCGTTCAATTCGTCGCCCGACTGCTCAGACTAATTCTTCATCCTCAAAAACAGCATCATCTCCTGTCCCACCTCCAACACCTATAGTTGAACAACAAATTCAACCACAATTACAGATTCCACTTCCAGCAAATAATAAAATTGAACGTCGCCTTTCTCGTCTTCATGTTGTACAACAATCATCTTCAATAAGTACACATAATACAGTTGTTTCAGTCGTACCTGAACCAACATCATTTATTGGTTTACATGGCCCATTTGGTCAAATGATTCTTGATTATCGTTCAACATTAACTTATTCTCCAATGACTAATTCAAATCTACATCATTATGAATTCAATCAAAAAGATTTACGTATTTGCGTAGCTGTTCGAAAACGCCCATTGAATAAACGTGAATTAGCTAAAAAAGATAATGATGTTATTACAATCCCAAATCGAGATCATTGTCTTGTTCATGTGCCTAAATCAAAAGTTGATTTAACTAAATATCTTGATAATCAAATGTTCAAGTAAGAAATTTTAATTTGAAGAATTTTTAATTAAAAACCATTAGAAATCTTTTAGATTCGATTATACATTTGACGAAAAAGCTTCCACAGAACTTGTTTATCATTATACAGCGGCTCCACTCATCGATACAATTTTTAGTGGTGGTAATGCTACTGTTTTTGCTTATGGTCAAACTGGATCTGGTTTGTAAATAATCTGCTTTAATTTTAAAAATTTTTTTGTTATCGCAATTTAGGTAAAACATTTACAATGGGTGGTGATCTATCATCAGCAAAGACCGACTATTCACATGGTGTCTATGCACAAACTGCACGTGATATATTTCATCGTTTATCACAACCACAATATCGTTCATCAATTGAAATATTTGTAACATTTTATGAAATATATTGTGGCAAAGTTTTTGATTTACTCAATAATAAAAAACGTTTACGTGTATTAGAAGATCAGAAGGGTCTTGTTCAAGTATGTGATCGAAAAGAACAACAAGTTAAATCTGTTCAAGATGTGTTAAATATTATTCAAAGTGAGACTTTATTTCTTTTGAAACATTCTACTAATGAATTGTTCGAAAGTTTTGATCCGCTTGAAAAATCATTCGGACCATTGAAAACCAATAGATTATAACCAGAAATTTGTATTCTTTTCAAATATGAGCTCTGACTACTCATCATTGAACATCCATCGACAAGACTGTAATAGTTCTCTCATCATAGTTCTCATTTGAAAAATCTAGTGTTTACAAAATCCAATTTAAATTGTACTTCAAAAAATCATTCAATACAGTTTTATGATAATTAATTTATTAATATAATTTAGACGGTATGAGTATTCGAACATCTGGTACAACAGCTGCAAATTCAAACTCTTCTCGATCACATGCCGTGCTACAAATCATATTAAAATCATCAACACCTATTTCCATTCATTCAAATGTATCTTCATCATCAACTCGCTATAACAATAATAATAATAATAATAACCATAATAATCCAGCTGTACCACGTCGTATAATGAAAGAGATTGGTAAAATGTCTTTGATTGATTTAGCCGGTTCAGAACGTGGAAAAGATACAGCAAGCGGAGATCGTCTTCAACGTATGGAAGGTTCAGAAATCAACAAATCTCTATTGGCACTTAAAGAATGTATTCGTGCATTGGGCCGTGGTGATGGCAGTCATGTGCCATTTCGTGGTTCAACATTAACAAAGGTATTACGAGATTCATTTATTGGTGAGAAATCAAAAGTTTGTATGATTGCCATGGTTTCACCAACACATTCTGATGTGGAAAATACGATGAATACATTACGTTATGCTGATCGAGTCAAAGAATTACGAGCTGGAGATAGAGATGGAATTATATCAAATGAAGATGATGATATTAAAATGGATGGAATATCAAAAGGTTCGATCTATTATATTCATAAATATGTTAATCATGATTGATTTTTTTTCCTTTTAGCTTTACCGATTGATGAAGATAAAGAAAATCAACATCGTCACCGTCACCGCCACCATCAACATTATCCGCATCACCGTGATGGGTCTGCATCGTCAACTGAAAGCACAAGTGCATCATCAAATTACGATGATGATGATGATAATGAACAAGATGAAGCATTAGCTTCATATGCAGCACAAGTTGAACACTTACAAGAATATGAAGAAGCTTTATTTGATTGTTGTCAAGATGTGTTAACAAATAAAGAAGCAATACTTACAAAACAATTACGTGCAATTGTTAAACAAGCACAAGATACAGTCGATTATGATCAAGAAAAATTTGTTAATGATATGCGTGCAAATTTACTTCAACGTCAACAAATACTAACTGAATTACAAGCACGTTTACAAGCATTTGCTGATTGTCTTCAACAAGAAGAACAAGTCGCTGCAGCGCAAAGGATTAAAAAACAACAACCGAGTGGCATTGCTCATTAAACAACAAATTAATAAACTTTTTTTTTCTTCTTCGTTTAATTATCTGATTTATGACTTTTCATTGGGTGTGTTTGTCTTATATAATATGAATGATGACTAATATAAATATATAATTTGAGCAGAAGCAGTGAGTAACAAGAAAAATTAACATGAATCGACAATCACTGCTTCTATATTTTATCTCCAACAAACTCACGAATAAAATTTTTCTCTAGTCGATTTATATTCGTAGGATGTTGTTATTTGTATTTTATTATGATAGATTTAAGTGTAACTTACAGTAAAAGATAGTTTATTTAATATTGACGGTTTATAACATTGTTACACATTTGTGATTTCTCTTACTGAAGTTTAACTCAATAAGATTTAAAGTCAAATTGTAGATACTTGAAAAACTTTACTCGAACTACCAGATACTAAGAGAGGCTCACAGATTTCAATTGTAAATAGCATTGTAGAATTTTTTTTTGTTAGAAATTCAGTTAAGAATATTTTATATCATCCAAGTAAAACGATTCAATTCTTTTAACGACAATTTGAAAAATACTTTGGACATCGTTGAAGTTTATTGAATGATTCTAAAACTAAAATCAATCTGTTTCATAAAGATCGGTAAAAATAAAAAGGAATACATTCAACGGAAAATTTCATCGATTATAACATGTTACTGTTTATTTCTAACAGACTTGTACACCATTGATCTATTGTTGCTGATGAAATCTTTCTTGTATTGGTATATTATATCGAAAGTCATCAGCATATCTTTTGATTGCACGTTGATGAGATTGTGTAATATTTGTTGAGTGTTGATTATGTGAATGAATCATTGTGGAAGTTGAATGATGTTGAAGAGTGTCAAATTTAGCTCTTGGTAAAGAAATTCTCGGAGGAATATTTGATGCATATTGATCATCAATACTATCTTTCGATGGATTTAAAAAAGTAGCGGAATGTGCCCATGAATCATAATATGAAAGCGAAGAAGCTTCAGAATTGTAACGATCTAACATTCTCTAAAATATACAAAAAAAGATAGAGAAAAGGTTTAGTTTCATATGGATTTATTACTTGACGATCCATTTGTTCTGATTGAGCTTTGTTTACGCGACGAAAATGAAAGACAGTCACGAATATTGCACATAACTTTAAAAAATGTAGAGTTTAGTATAATTTTCATTAGATTCTAATATTTTTTGAACTAACCGAGACAATAAGACGAATAATCATAACAAAATAAAGAATTTTAATTTGTGTTATGGATCGATAATTCTAAATAGTTCAAAGAAAAATAATATTTTGTAACAAAACAGTTAGCTACTGATATGATCATCAAACCTGTTGCTGATGTTCTCGAAGAGAAAGTAAAGTCACAATA
Source organism: Rotaria socialis (assembly GCA_905331475.1). Lineage (NCBI taxonomy): Eukaryota > Metazoa > Rotifera > Eurotatoria > Philodinida > Philodinidae > Rotaria > Rotaria socialis. Next base: position 12,441 of record CAJNYU010003501.1, read on the forward strand.
CCATCAGCAAGTAACATGAATATCATTATAAATGACCAAACTAGTAGCAACCATGGCTTTCCCTTCAAAAAAAAGTAGTAAAATTCATCGAATAAATCTATTAAGATATTACTAATTGAATGCCACAGAGAAGGATGGTAATAAGAATAACAATAGCAAAATAGATCAATATTGATATCGAATCCAAAAAAATCATCATTGAAGAAGATACTAGAAGCCATACAGTTGTATCTACAACAAACCAAATGTATTCAGAAATATAATTCATAGGATTTATTAACATTTAGTAATACATACACTTTGTATCATCATATGATTGCATCGAAATCATTGTTGTTACATCAATTAAGGTATATAATCCACTACTGAGATAAACAATCTAGATAAGTTTAAAAAAAAATCTTCTGTATTTATAATATTAAATTTTCTTACAATAATTAATAATGCAGTACAAATAGATAAAGTAGACCATTTTATTTTATTACACAGTACATAATGATACGAGCTAGGATAACAAGAACATGCTGAAGGATCAACACCAGATGTCATCATAAAAGAATAATAAAAATGAAACGAAACGAAATTAAGAGAATGTGACTATTTACTTTTTCAGAATGTTTTCCGTTCGTTCGTACATATTTTCATAGCACATGGTAATTCAAATTCGATCGAGAAAATAAAAACAAGAGAATGATAATCAAGAATGGAATAAATAGAGATAAGTAACAATTGGACCAATGGGTTTTTGTGCATGTTAATTTTCCCTTCCTATCATATACAAAATAATGGAAACCTATTGTTGCAAAGTAGATATGGATATCTCGAATGAATACAAGACAAATCATGCCTTCATCCCATCTTGGAAAATTTTTGATTTTTCCGAAGAAAATTTTAAAATTTCATCGATTCTCAACAAAGTCGTTTGGCTATTGCTCCAAATTCAGACAATTTTAGTGACACCGAAACACACCCGATGGTAGATCTTTGAAGATTCGTTTAAAATACTTATTTTGAAACTTTACAATATTAAGCATACAGACGAATAATTTCTATAAATATATTGTGAATAGATAGGAGTACGACTAGACGATATGAATAAAATCTTCATTGTAAGATGCAGAAAAATCTATAGCTCTGCAGATAAATTGTCATTTGGACTATTTTGATATAGTTCAGTATGATCGAATTGACTTTACAAAGATTGAATATTTTTTATTCTATAATATCAAAATCAAATCATTAAGTTTTCGATGATAATACAAGTTATGACTGAGACTATTGCAATCAATCTAGAGAATGTTAGAGTGTAATTGAGTTGTGCTGATATATCGTCATAATTGATCGATCTTAATAAAACCACACCCACAACCAACACATTTTTTTTTAATGATTTAGTTGTTAGTACTTTTTGAAAATGATAAATTTACGAAGAAAAAACACTAAAATAATATATATTGATGATAAACCATATCAGTAAGAAAATTCACTGCGACTTATAACAACAGTAATGTTTTATCTAAATCAATGCTATCAACAGCTGATCGAGAGTCAAGCATACATAAAGATATTCATTAATTACGAACTCTGGCTTCAACTCTATAATGGGTATTCCTTAAAGAAAAACAAATCATCATGATGAAACAGATAGTCAATAGTTCTCAAAAGTATCAAGAAAGGAAAATCATATGCAGTAGTTTCTAGATGTGTTACAAGTATTTTTCTGGTCTGTAATGATATCAACCCATGATATTGCATGCAACTGTTAGTCTGTGGTGCGATTGGCTATATGCTTATAGGTGATTGTAGTTAATTCGATAGATTTGAAAATGATTCTTTTAAGATCGAAAATATTCGTTCTGATTAAGATTTCGAAAAGTTAAATTAAACAAAAAACATGCTATATTTTGTTTTCTTACCAGTGAGTCTCGTCGTAAACATTTCTAAAGAATTTCTATGAGAGCTCGGCCTGTCCAAGCGTGACGGAATCACGTTTTTTCATTTTGTTTTTTCAATATATCAACGAAATGAAGGCAGATAAGGTTGAAATATTAATAGATTATGTAAGTCAGTTTCCTCTACATGTGCTGAAAGTTTCATGAAATTTCAAGTTTTCATGCCTGTTTTATGATTGAAATATGGTGCGCGACGGAATCACAAAAAATGGACTTTGACTTCGACTGTTGTTCAAAGATTGAAAAACCTTAGCTCAACTAAACATGTAATGAAAAAACTTTCTCTAGAAGAGTTATAGGCCAGATGACGAGCTAGCTGTACAAAAAAAGAAAATTTGGAAAAAACGTAATACTAATTTTTTAGACGGAAAAATCGTTGTGACGGAATCACATTTTTCGTGACGGAATCACATTTAAGAAATGATGATGTTTATTTCTTGAGAAATTTAACAATAGTTCCTCAGAAGGTAGATCTAGCAAAGTTAGGAAGAAACTGAAAATTTCAGCTCAAACGGATAAATCGTTATGGAGTTTTAGTTGTTGCAATATACGTACTCAGTTTTATTTGAAATAGCGCGCATAGCAATAAGTTTCAGTAAATTTTAATTTTCTCAAGAACAATAATAGCTATGATCGAGATATTTTTACCATAGGTACTGCCAACCACGGGCTATTGTTTCCTGATAGTGAGAGTGCCTTGCCGATAGTATTTTTTATTGGCACCCAATACAATTTTCAGAAGGCAGGTCCATGTTGAATACGACAAAAAATTTGTCGATCAGATAGTTTCAATATCAGCAAACGATTGCCCGTGGTTGACAGTATCTATGGTAAAAAGATCTCTATCATGACTCTTATTGTTCTTGATAAACTTAAAATTTATTAAAATAATTCCAAATATAGGTGAAGAAATGCATTGCGACGAGTATAACTCCATAGTAACTTATCCATTTCAGCTGAAATTTTCAGTTTCTTCTTAACTTTGCTAGATCTACCAAACCGGTGAGATCGGCAGAAAATATTCTGCTAAAACTGATATTGGTCTGTGTAAAATACGTCCTAAATGACTTCTTCAATGCACAAGATAGAAACAACTGGAAATCATCATAAAGAAACTACTATATTAACTGTTCGTGACTCTACAATCGTTTTTACGCATACTAGCGTCTCTTTGGGAACATAATTTCAGAGAAAAATGATGTTTCCAAATTTTATGAGCAAAACCTAATCATTTCATGGTGATTTCGTCACGTCGTTTGTGGCCCGTTAATGTGTTTATAAAAATTACTAATCAGACCATAGGATACAGCATAAAAAACTGTATTTAGAGCACCGCTTGTTTAGAAAAAAATAATCTTACTCTTGGCTAAAAATGAATTATAGGGAAGTTTCGTGACGGAATCACGTTCATCAATGTATTACATTTACAAAACCTAATAAATTGTTAGAGCAACAGTGAAACACAGTGCTCTTCTCATAATCTCATAGACTATTGAAACTGTGTTTAACTCATGTGAAAGGTTTTGGAAAAGGCTTATTATTCTGTACGAAAAATCTAAAAACTAGGATCAATAATAAACTTGACTTTTGTCACCTATGAGACACAGCTCCTTCGTACCATCTATTTTCCCAAGAAAACCAATAACTATGTAAATAAAAAATGCACTCATGTATGTTATCGACTATGATCCACATGATGGTCATATTGGTTTTACTTATTTGAGTAGGTCAACTTCGATCACGAAGGTGTACCATTACGTGGACAGGCCGAGCTAGTACTTGAAATTGTGTAATGAACTTACTTGACAGTTATCGTTACTCATTCATTCATCAACATACAGTCTTTAATATTCTCTTTTACACCGCTACTTTTAAATCAAAGAATATTTCGTATCTATAATATTATCGTAGGTGAATTTTTCACTAAAATTGAGCCGCAATCCAAGATCAATATTAAATATGAATAGATTCTATCAACAAAATATTTATTATAGCATACTATCTTACATTTATAAGTTAACTATTTCGCACTCGAAGACACATGTCTTCTTTTTTTTTGTATAGCTTTAGAGAACATGTTGTACAAACAAAAAGATGAGAGACAATTCTAGCGTTCTCTATAGCCAGATGCGGAATTCAGTGAAATGATTCCATGTAATACTCGTACGATTTGAATCACGAAGTTTATCGATATTTCTCAGAAAATTTTCCATGTATTGCTTTTGACTGCGTAATAGTTCAATACCTCGAACGCCAAGATGTCGATAATTACTGCCTTTGTTGATAATAAATTCAGTGAGTTGTTCAAAATGAGTTACAATTGATGCGATTAATTTTGCAAGATTTTCATCCGGATATATATTCCGTCCACTTGTCCACAGAGACGTCAGCTGTGGAAGAGATTTCGATAATATAGATATGTCGATTAATTTTGATAGATCCAAACGTCCTAAATAAATAAATAAATATATATATATATAGAGAGAGAGAGAATGAGAAATAATAACTGATAATTTTAATCTTTGTAAAAATTGAATTTTCACAAGTAATGGATGGTTCATCGGGTGAAGTCATCGGTTACTACAGAGCAATTCAGTCGCTTTCACTTCTATTAGTTTATCTAATTAAATAATCTTTTAGTTTTCATTTATCAGAATATTGATGATACTTCAAAAATAGTGAAATGAAATAAATACACATGTTTACTTGTTTATCTATTTATGTATAAGAAAATATGCCAACATATATTTTCGATATATGCAGAATATTTTATTCAGCCGATAAAACTCTTCAAGAACTAGAAAATCGTTATTTACCGCGTCCAGTGAAATGTAGCAAGTGTAAATGACGTAAACTGACAAGAGGTGAAGCAGCAAACTGTCCATTGGCTAATGCCGAATCAAAGTTCATAATACACTCCCAATTAATAGTTAATTTGACAAGCTGAGGTACGCTTGAGAGAATCAGTTGTAAAAACGAACGTAGTTGCGATTTCAAAAGAAATTTTTCTGTATTTCCGGTGTCAAAGAATGTAAGCGAGCGAAGTGCATTCAATCGAAGTTGATTGAAGCAGGATGAAAAGACAACTTGTTTTGCTGAATCCTAAACAGAAAAGAATAAATAATCATATATTATTCAATTCACATATACGGTAGGGCTGTTAATTAATGCTAGCGTCAGCAACTAATAGTCGTCTTTCCGCAAAGCACTTTGAATAGATCTATCTCGTTGATAGGCATTTCCTTGCCATTGCTACATTTGAATGAAAGTTCAGAAATTCTTTCGATTCACACAACAGAAAAAATAAAGCGAGTTGTTATGGCAAAAGATATCTGTCCTACCAAAAATAAGTTCACTCGTCTTTTCGTTCCGTTTTATTCTATCATATTTACAATCATTCCATTCTTCTTCTCGTATCTATTCTATTGAAGCGAATGTTAGCATTTGAGAAAGGAGGTTATTTCTGATGATTTTCTATAAAGAGAGGACAAAATAAAGAAGAAGATGGTAACACGAGCCGACTTTCTGGAGAATATTTAACACAGTTAAATACAATCGAAGCATTATTAGCTAGTTCAGTGCACTTTTTCTTCAGTAAAATGAACTTAAAGCAACAACAAAAAACATGTCTCTCATCCTCATTTTCTTCATCAGTGTATCATACATTTTGTAAACTGGTTCCCATCCAATCGTCAATTTCCAGCTCCTTTGTTGTTATAAACTGAGTCAAACTATCAAAGATTTGTTGTGAATTGTCACGATAATTGCATGTCCATTTTATCGACGATGTTTGCTTGATATTCATCGCAAAAGAATAATTGTGTACTGTTCGATGGTAATTTAGAGTTGAACGAGTGAATATGATAAGAGAATACTTTTTTTCTGGCGTTTGAAGCTGTGAATGGCAATAAACCTTCCAGGGCAAACTAATTTCATCAAGACAGTAATCAATATTGGTATTTTCGAATGGCCATTCAAAGCTACGATTTTTTTCCCATTGATATACGAGTTCACCAGGAAAGCGCAATAGAAATCGAAGAGATGATGGATGAAGACCAGGCATGTTTTTTTTTAACTTGAAGTATTGTTGGAAATCGTTAAGATAATTAAGTGCTATATTGAAATAAAAAAGACGGTAATTAAGGAAATGTTTTGTCTTTCATCAATATCGAAATCATGGAGATGTTTTCTCGAAGTCTATTTAAACGATATTTGTGGTTGTAACTCTATCTGATCTATTATGCACAAAAGTGCATGTCTCAGATGAAAGTACTAATGGCTCACTGAATAGGACAACAGAATAAAAGAAATTGTTAGAAATCAACAAAAAAAATAGCTAGACAACTAACAGTTCTCCCTATCAAAAACTGAACATTGAATGAATACGGATGTAAATATTATAAAAGCTAGGAACTGAACAAACTCATTCTATAATAACGAGCAATATTTTTTCTATTTGAAATTCATCGAGACAAATAACTTTCAAGTATTCAACTTACTATTATCATAGATTTCAATCATAGTCAAATTTTCGAGTAACGGCATATGTACATATAAAAGAAATCTAAGAAGATTTTCAAGTGACATGTGACAAATTTGAAATGAACGTAAGTAACTTGTAATGTTAATTGCATTTTCCATTGAAGAATAATTTCCAATATAACGGTCGTAGTGTTGTATGAATGTAACACAGAGATGAGTCAGACAAGGTAATACATGAGGATCCAGAAGGACGAACAGATCATTTGATCGCTCTATGAAGAGTGATAGATGAACAGTATTTGACCAATACATTTTTTTCCATTCATAATTCTTATAACTATCATCATCTCTAATACAGCCTTAAAGGAAAAATCAATCAAATATTTTCGTAAATAACTAGTGGTTATTAATTATCAAAAGGTTAACTACTATTTCGAGTCTTTTTTTTATCGTGGTCATATTGTAAGCGTTTTCTTCTCATGAAATTACATGTATGTCGTGCGCGTCAATGACTGAAGATTTTTCAATGACTGTGGCATAAATTTTCAATATTTTCCCATTTGTTACCAATCCCGGATAAACTCCAGGTTTTTCAAAATATAATTTTTTACTAGGTAGAACTTTCTATATTATTTTTTTTTCTATTTCAAACTTTCTTGAAACTAAGAAGATTTTTTGAAAGATCTCAAAAATATTCGAAATGTTGAAAAAACTTTTTATCAAATAGTTAAAATCTCTTTAAGAAACACTGCTATGAAGTATTCCCTCGAATCATCCAGTTAACTCCTGTTACTACTTTGCACGTTGAAGTGATAAAATTGACATTGTTGTGAAACAAATTGCTCAATATACTGACCTTATCAGACAAATGTGCTAGGTTAAGCGCAATATTGCGACAAACCAATTGTTAGATTTATAAATGTCGTGTTCTCTCATATATATATATATATCATGAGTTTTGAGTGTTCTAAGAATATTCTAGATTGTCAAAGTCTTATATCTTTTAATATATGGGTTAGTTTATTTTTCTATTCTTATATTATGATTTTTCTTCAGAACAATTGTAAATATCTCTCAACGTTTGTTTCAGAGATGATCACAGGACATCATCACAGTTGTTCTACGCTCATCTCTGGTTTTTAGTTTTTGATTTCCCTGCTTGACTTTCTATCTTAGTGATCATCTAATATAATGAAGCTATGTGTAAGTATCTTCTATGACCCCATATTTATAAGTAAAGTCTCGAGTAAACAAACAAAATTTAAATCTACGATTAGATTTCAGAAAGAATTAGATAATTTAAAAGTCTATGGTATTTACCGTTTTTAACTTCAAATGCCATACTTGTAAGCGAGAGTTCATGTTTAGTAAATGTATCAAGTATGTCAAAGTAACAGCTCGTTGAAAACCTTTTCGCTGAGAAATGAAAGAAACGTAGCGATTTCGATAATGGAAGAAAAATTCTTGATAGGCTTCTTGTATCTATAGCTTCTTCCGTCACATATAGTCGACGAAGTGACGGAAATAATATCGAAAAAGAGGTATTCATGGAGGGAACTTCGATAGGAGACCGATATTGGTCGCAAAATACATCGCTGGCAAGTGTACCAGTAAGACGAACAGTGTCGATTAATGAAAGAAGATACTTTGACCAATAATCTTTGCCTTCGAGTAATTGACGCATATCAGAAAAACGAATACTATTATTAGCACATTGAGATGTATCGAGAACTAAATGCGAAGTCATGGTAGCAATTAAACAATTGATACGATTATTAAGACCAATGAGTGCTCGATATAGATTTATTGGTGTAAGAAAACTCATAAATAACAACCAAAGTTCATTTGGTAAAGATTCAAGGGATGTTGTCATATCTTCACTATTGTGTTTCGGATAATATTGTTCTGGCATATATTTATTCTGTATGCGTATACAAGTCGACAAATTTTGTTTAAATGTATATGTAGGACATTTATTGAACGATGACGAAATTAAGTGACCGCAGAAGAAATTGATTGTCCGTTTCATATATTCGACTTTTTTTTCTTGCGTTCTTTTTCTTCGTCATAGAATTGACTGACGGATGATAATCAACTTGTTTTTAGATTGAATGACTTTTTCTTTATTTTTTTCTTCACTTCTAGACTGGAACATTGTTCATATAAACGGCAAGATTAGACCAGGGTTGCCACCTCATCAGGTCAGAAAAGCGGAAAGTTTGATCAAAAAGAGCGGAAAATAGCGGAAACAAAAATAGAAAAAACGGAAAAAAACGGAAAGCTGCTTTTTGCTGACCTTTCACATTTCCAAGAGTTTAAGTAACCTTGTTTTATTGCTCATAGTAGTACTTTGTTCGCAGTTCCACAACATAATAGACAACTCATAAAAAATATCAGGGCGTACCTGGCCTGAAACTCCAAGAAGAAAAGATAAACGATTTCCGGTCCAAAAATAAATATCTTTTTTCTGTCAATTCTTTTTCTATTCATCTTTTCTAAAAGTGCCACACAGGGAAAATGTTTGTATCGTCCCAAAAAATGTTCGTTTTGTGATAGTGAAATGACCGTATTGCGACTGTCAGTTCACTTTTTTTCGCAGAGAATATACCACCGAAGGCGGCTCTTCTTTGTCACAGCACTTAAAAAGTTTATGCGAAAAGATGCAATCGAAAAAACTGAAACTCATTTTTCAGAGTAATAGAACAAAAAATATATATTCCTTTCCACATATAGCTGCCGAATGCGACTCCTTTTTGGCACAAATTGAAACATTGACCCGAAAAACGTACAATCCAAAAAATAAAGCTCGCTTTTAACAAGTCTAAGAGGATAATGTTGTTCTTTACATTCAGCTGTCGAATGTGGCTATGCTTTCATCTATTATATTAACAAATGAATAAGAACTTGAAAGAAATTTTCTTTTCTTCACTGGCATTTCAAATCCAGGTGAATGTATTTCATAGTGGAGGCCAAAATGAACACGAAATGTGTTTCACTAGAAAAATTTATTGGAAAATCTATTATGTGAAGCGAAAATTTTTCAAGAACTGTATAGAATTATACGTTACAAAAATTATTTTCCAAGAAATTTTCGTCTAACATCACGTTATCTAGTTTCTTGCATGGTTAAGTTTTCAATTAAACAACGAAAGTCTTTTATATGAAAAAGCGGAAGAGCGGAAAAAAAGCGGAAAAAGAGCAAAAAAGCGGAAGAGGTGGCAACCCTGATGCCGAAGCTATCTTTAAGAGGCCAATGTTTTTTGGCTTTCGTAATAATCCTATTGTGCAGCGCGTACAAATGTCTATAGGATGGTTTCGATTAGAAAAATGGTTCATCTCGATTTTCGCCAAAAATTTTCGTCGCAGTATGAAAAACAATTAAAAGGAAAAAGAGTTCCCTACAGTATTTGCCTTTTGATCATGAAGTGACCGATGTTTTTTCACTTTTCTAATCACCCTATTTTGCACAGCTTAAAAATGTATATCGACTGGTCAATATGGGAACAGTTCTAGGGTGATATATTTCTGTCGAAAATGGGAGACTCTTTTTAAGAGAAACAGCCAAATAGGCAACTTTTGTTAGTGTTCATAGCTTTTTGAAATTCATTTTTTCCGTGAGAAATTTAGTATCAAAATGCTTGTCTCAATGGCAGCTTTCATTTCATATATAATTTGACTATGTTCACTTGAAAAAATTGAAATGGGCCGATAGGGTATCTTATATGCCCCTGTCCTTTGCTCTACAAAACGTGCTATGTCACTATGTACCCAAATTCTGCGTTAACGATATATGACGATGGACATTTTAGCTTTATTTATATAGAAAAAGGTATATTTCGCATTAATCTTG